>JACEFO010002926.1:0-283297 GCA_015342445.1 Digitaria exilis
GCGCACTCGCTGCGCGTGGTAACGCCTTAAGCTTTGCTGGTACTTGGCCTAGTGCGCCACCGCTACTTCCCGAGCTTCCTCCAACTGGTCCGCAGCGTCTTCAAGGTTGACCCTATTCGCTTCCTTGTCGAAGGCTTGAACCCTTGGGGAGCCATAGTCTACGTCGGTGGGGAGGATCGTCTCAGACCCATAGACCATGTAGAACAGGGAGAAACGCGTGCCGCGGGTCAGAGTCGTCCGCAGACTCCACAGGACGGAGGGTAGCTCCTCCATCCACTTGGCGCCGAGCTTATGAACGCGCTTGACCAGGCGGTTGAATATCCGTGGCTTCAACCCTTGCAGAATCATGCCGTTGGCGCGCTCGACCTGGCCGTTTGTGCGCGGGTGAGCGACTGCCGCCCAAGCCACCTCGATCCCGTAGTCGTCACAGGAAGCTGGTGAACCTTTTCCCTGTGAACTGAGATCCATTGTCGGTGATGATGGTGTTTGGAACACCAACCGGCACAGTATGTCACGGAAGAAGCGGACGGCTTGCTCTGACGTGATTTCCGTCAGCGGGTGTGCTTCTATCCAATTGGTAAATTTGTCGACGGCGACAAACATGTGGGTGAAGCCCCCGGGCGCTCTTGGCAGAGGCCGACCATGTCCAGTCCTCAGACCGCGAACGGCCAGGTAATGGGTATGGTCTGGAGCGCCTCGGCTGGCAAATGCGTCTTGTTGGCATAGAATTGGCAACGTTCGCACGATTCGCTCGGCGGTCCGCGACGGCTGTGGGCCAATAGAATCCCTGCCTGAAGGCTGACCCCACCAACGATCGGGGCGCCGCGTGGTGACCGCACACCCCGCCATGGATATCCTTCAGCAGCGATCTCCCCTCTCTGTTGAGGATACAACACTGAAGAACACCGTTGTGGCCTCGGTGGTACAGGCTGCCCTCGATTACTCTGTAGGACTTGGCCCTTCGGACGAGGCGTCGGGCCTCTGTTCACCCGATTGGGAGGGCCCCGTCGACGAGCCAGCTTAGGAAGGGTGTACGCCAATCCCCCTCCGGCTCGGGTGGGTCGTCCAGAGGCTGTTCTTCATCGAGATCCGGCCCTCCGTCGGGGTCGGATACGATGGACGCCACCACCCTCGTTGGGTCGATGCTTCTTTCTGGGTCGAGCGACTGCTCGGGGTTAGGTCCCAAAGCAGACGCTCCTTCGTTGAAGTTCACCGACGGCTGGTGCTGGTCGTCCGCAAACACACCCAGCCGCCTTGTTGTATTCCCGTCGGAGGTGGACGAAACCCAAACCGTTGAACTTCTCTTGTGCCCTACGCGCGGCCTCACAGTAGACTGCCAACTTTGGATTGTGGCACTTGGCGTCGCCGTTGACCTGATCAACCACAAGCTGAGAGTCACCGCGAGCCTCTAGCCTATGGATGCCTAGCTCCTTGGCTATCCGCAGCCCGGCGAGCAGGGCTTCATACTCCGCCATGTTGTTCGACGCGTGAAAGTGGAGCCGTATGGCGTAGCGCATCATCACCCCCATAGGAGAGATGAAGACGACCCCGACCCCCGACCCGGTTCGGTTCTGAGCCCCATCGAAGTGGAGGATCCAGTACTCAAGGTCGGCCGGGGCCGGAGGAAGCTGTGTCTCTGTCCATTCAGCGACAAAATCTGCAAGGATTTGAGACTTGATCGCTGACTTTGGCGCGTAGGAGATGTCGTAGCCCATGAGCTCAAGGGACCACTTGGCGATTCTTCCCATTGCCTCCATATTGTTGACCACCTCTCCTAACGCATGCTCCGTGACAACAGTGACATGATGGGCGTCGAAGTAGTGTCGGAGCTTGCGCTTGGCGATGAGGATGGCGTAGATCATCTTTTGGATGTGGAGGTAGAGTGTCTTCGACTCGGTCAACACCTCGCTGATGTAGTAGACCGGGTGCTGAACCTTCAGGGCATGCCCTTCCTTCTCGCGTTCCACCGCGAGAACAGTGCTGACCACCTGAGTGGTCGCCGCGACGTACAGGAGAAGGTTCTCCCCTTCGCGTGGGGGCACGAGGATGGGCGGCTTGGTGAGCATGTGCTTGAGCTGGTCAAGCGCCTGCTGAGCCTCCGTGTTCCACTCGAAGCGGCCGTCCCTCTTTAGGAGCTTATAGAGAGGAAGCCCCCGCTCTCCCAAACGCGCTACGAACCGCCCCTGCACAGCGAGACAACCAGTCAGCTTCTGGACGTCCTTGACGGAGCTGGGCGGCCCCATTCTGGTGACAGCTGCGATCTTCTCAGGGTTTGCTTTGATGCCCCTGGCGGAGACAACGAATCCCAAGAGGAGGCCTTTTGAGACCCCCAATACGCATTTCTCTGGCTTAAGCTTTACGCGGTTCGCCCGCAAGCGTTCGAACGTGGCTTCCAAGTCTTGGACTAGATCGTCCGCTCGCTTGGACTTGACTATGATGTCATCCATGTAGACCTCGACGGTTCGCCCGACGAGGTCCCTCAAACACTGGTTCATGCAACGCTGGAACGTTGCACCAGCATTCTTTAGCCCAAAGGCCATCATGGTGTAACAGAATACACCGTAGGGGGTTACGAAGGAAGTAGCCAGCTGGTCGGATTCCTTGAGCGCAATCTGGTGGTACCCAGAGTAGGCGTCAAGGAAACATAGAGCTTCGCACCCAGCCGTAGAGTCTACGACCTAATCGATGCGAGGGAGGGGATAGGGAAACTTTTCGCAAGCTTTATTAAGATTGGTGTAGTCGATACACATTCTCCACTTCCCATTCTTTTTCTCGACGAGTACAGGGTTTGCCAACCACTCGGGGTAGCGTACCTCCCTAATGAACCCTGCATCTAACAGCTTTGCTACTTCTTCAATGATTAACTTGCGTTTGAAGTCGTTGCAGCGCCTCGTGGGCTGACGGACAGGCTTCGCGCCTTTGCGGATGTCCAAGGAATGCTCGGCAACTTCCCGGGGGATTCCTGGCATGTCTGCGGGAACCCAAGCGAACATGCCGATGTTCGCCCGGAGGCAGTCAACGAGCGCGCTTTCCTATTTCTCCGTAAGGGTGGAGGAGATGATGGCCGTCTTGCTCCCCGACCCCTGAGGATCGAGGAGCACCCTTTTCGTGTCGCTCGACGGCTGGAACTGCCTCTCGGCCTCCAACTCAAGCATTGCTTTCTTGCGGGCGGGGCCATCACCATCCTCAGTGTCGTGCACCTCTCGATCTTCGGGGATGGAGGTTATGACCGCCATGGCGTCGACCACTGCTTGAGAGACGGCGAGCTCCTTGGAAGCCTCCATGGCCGCCTTAGCCTTGGCGAGCTGTCGAGTCGCGACAAGAGCTGCCGCCAGCGCGCAGCTCTCCTTCTCGCACTCGTACGCCACCTGTGGGGATGTTCCCACCACAATGACTCCGTTGGGACCCGGCATCTTGAGCTTGAGGTAGACGTAGTTTGGGACGGCCATGAACTTAGCGTAGCATGGGCTGCCCAGGATCGCATGGTAGGAACCATCGAAGTCCACCACCTCGAAACAGAGTGTCTCGGTACGGAAATTCTCCCGGTCTCCAAAGGTGACCGGTAGGGTGATTTGATCCAGCGGGACAGCCTCCTTCCCTGGGATGACCCCGTAGAATGGAGCCCGCTCCGAGCGCACATGGGACCTCAGGACACCCAAGGCATCCAGTGTGCTTGCGTACATGATGTTGAGGCCTCTTCCGCCGTCCATCAACACCTTGGAAACGCGCTTCCTTGCGATTATCGGGGCCACGACCAGAGGGAGCTTCCCTGGATGCGGGACGTACTTTGGGTGGTCGGATCGGTTGAAGGTGATCGCAGCCTCAGACCATCGGAGAAACTCCTGGTCGGCTGAATTGGCCGCGAACACGTCCCGCTCCATTAGCTTGGTGCGTCACTTTGACGCCTGTGCCTCCGGGCCTCCGAAGATCATGAGGCACTCGTCGGGTTCGGGGAACGAGTCGGTCGTTGCACCCTTGCTCTGCGACTGAGGGGTCGGACTGACCCCGTCCAGCCTACCCATGAGGAACTTCCTCATGAGTCCGCACTCGCGGTATTTGTGCTTGATGGGGGTCGCGTGGTTCGGGCACGGACCCTCGAGCAGCTGCTCGAAGTAGTCGGGGGTCGGACCTTCGTTGGGTCATCTCCCTTAGGGTCGGTCGTCTCGTCTTTGATCCTACAGCATCCGGCCCTAGGGTCGGGAGGGCTTGGGGTCTGCAATGGCGATGAACCGGACCCGCCTCTCTTTCTTCTTCTTTTTCTTCCTTTCTCGGTAGTCCGATGGTCCTGCCCCGTCGACAGTCTCCTCGTGCTTCTTCTTCCCTCCGTCCTCGGGAAAATGCGCCAGTATGGCTTCCTCACCCTGCGTTTCTTCAGCAGCCATGTCGAGGACCTCCTTGATCGTCTTCGGGCACTCCCTGTCGATCCGATTGACCAAGGGTCGGCACTTGGTGCCACCCATCAGCGCAGCGATGGCATCGGCATCAGTGGCGTCTGGGAGGTTGTTGTACTGCCGAGAGAACCAACGCAGGTAATCTCGCAGGGTCTCCCCGTGCCTCTGTTTGCACCTCTTGAGGTCCCAGACCTTGCCCGGGCGTGCGCAAGTGCCTTGGAAGTTTCCGACGAAGATACCCCTCAGGTCCGCCCCGTTTGGCAAGCGCTCGAGCCACGCGCGAGCTGGCTCTGCCAAGTACAGGGGGAGGTTTCGTATGATGACTTTGTCATCGGAAGCTCCTCCCGCTCGGCACGCGAGCCGGAAGTCGTCCAGCCAGACCGAGGTGTCTGTCTCCCCATCGTATTTGTTGAAGTTGGCGGGGAGGCGGAACCGTGAGGGAATTGCTACGGTGCGGATCTCGTGAGAGAAAGCGGCTGGGCCAGGACAGTCAGAGTCGGAGTTCGAGTCCCATTCTTCCTCAGTTCCGTTGTGCGCCTCGCGCCGACGATGCCTGATGCGGGGAACCCGATCCTCCGGCTCCTCCGATCTGTCCCGACGCCGAGCCTCGATGGTGTGTCGCACGTCTCAGTTGGGGCCCAGCCGGTTCTGAACCCTTGCTGCCTCCATGTCTGGAGGATCCCGTCATGAGCCGTCGGCCGGCCTTGTAGCGATCTCACCCGAGAAATGGGCCCACTTAAGTATATTCCACCTTCCATTGGTGCTAATATACAAAAATGTTCCCAAGTGCGGATTCGACCGTCGAGTCAAGCTCGACCAACGGCTACTGAAGATCGTCCGTCCATACGCTCACTCGGAGGTGAGTTCCAAAGATCACATCATTCCACAATTCAAATTACAACAAGTCTTAGAGTTATTACAACCAAATTGAAATGATAAATAAAATAGTTTGAGTTCATGCAGCGGAAATGTAAACGAGATACTAGCGACGATCCATAGTATCGTCACGATGAAGTCAGCCGTGACGCTACTCCTCACGATCCTCGGAAGAGGTCGGCTCCCACTCGATGCTGTAACCAGGAGGAAGCTGGGAGGCCCAAGCCATAGAGGCAGCTACCTCCTGAGGGGACGGTCCTGAAAATTTAGCCACAAGCAAGGCTGAGTATACTAGTTATACTCAACAAGACTTAACCGACTGGTGATCACTACATCACCGACTCCTAAGATGAGAGGCTGTTTGGCTAGTGGGGTTCTTTTGCCAAAAGCGACTAAGCTGTTTTCTACTTTCTTTATCTTGATTTTAACTTCTTTAGTCTATCCATTCTAGGTGAGCCTAGCTAAACAATCAAGTTTTGCAATACAATTATTTCATACAAAGATTTCATCCTTCCAAGTTTCACTTCATAATATGTCATACATCGGTCAAGCAGTCTCATTAACCGCGAGAAGCGGACAGTTCGAACCGAATTTACTACCTGGCCAGGGAAAACCCAAACATACGGAATGGTTGGAAATGCCAACACACCCCAATCCTTTCTCCTCTCTCTGCGAGTGGCTCCCGAGTCCCAATGCCTCAGGGTAAAGGTTTACCACTACTGGGACTCACGCAACTACCCTCATGTGCCCATGGGATAACGTTTCCAAGACAGAGAGCTGTCGGACCTGCTCGCATCAATCGGATACCGGGACTTACCGGTCCCATAAACCGTGCATATGTGTGGTACGTTCAAACGCTTGACACAAAAGTACCACATGTTTCCACTTAAAACATCGATAGACGGGTATCTACAATCATCCGCCCATCGTCTCTAGTGTTTCTGATATGAGTAGTCATACAACTCCTATATCTCGCGAGTGTCGGAAAACACTCGACTTCTATCGTTCTTAAGCATAGCAACTATCGAACCTAACATACTAGTGTTCAATCAAAGGAACCTATGATCATGCACTCTAGGGTTTCATTCAACTCCTTGAAACTTAAATGCACAAACATATAATCAAATAATTTGCGTAAGTAAAGTTAGGTTATGCTCCAGGGCTTGCCTTCCGGCTCGAAGCGGTACTCCTGCTCGGGGCTCGGATCCACGTGCACCACGTTCACCTCGGACTCCTGGGCGATCTCCTCGGCAGCGGGAACTAGGTCGTAGACTCCGTCGGCGAGACCCGAATCTACACGAATGCATGAATGCTTAAGTATTGAGATTTAAATAGTTAGGGTCTATTTAAATCTTGGTTAATGAATTGGAAAGGATAAACATTAATTATAAGTGAATATACCCTTTTCATTTTGAACCCTTCTTTGATTTTAGAGTTTTAGGTTTTTCCCTTTTTTTTTCTTTTTCTTTTCTTTTCTTTTCTTTTTCTTCTCTTTTCTTTTCTTTTTCTTCTCTTTTCCACTATTTAAATCCTTTTTCCATTATTCAAAAGGTGAACTTAGGAAGATTATTTTTGGGTGCCATTTGGACCAGAGGCTTGCTCATGCCAAGGCAGGAGCTTAGCCCAAAATTTGGCTCAAGATAATTTTTCTATAATTTATTAAAATTTTTCTTATCTTTTTACCTAAATCAAACTAAAATCCTACAAAAATAATTACAAGGTTTTTGTTCACACCACTTGGCACAGTGACTTGGGGTACCAAGGGTGACCTCTCTGCAAGTTTGCATGTGATTTTGATTTATGGTTATTTTTGTGGAATTTCACCATGTTTAAACTACCAAAAATTATTTAGCCATTTTCCAGTGTCCAAAAATTACCATTTTTATTTTTCTAAGGCTTATAATGTTCTCATTTAGTTTCTGTGTGAAGGAGGTGATTTTTCACTGAGTAATTTATTTTCTGTGATTTATTTGCCAAAACAGCAGGGTATATGTTTGGAAAATCATAACCCTAAATCCACTGGGAATTTTTGTGCACCCTTTGCGCATTAGGCTAATGATAACCATCCTAATAACATATCCAAAGCTCAGCTCCAGTGCATGTGTAGATTTTGAACTATGATGAAATGTGCTCAAACTGATTTGAATTTATAATTCAAAATCTACAGCTCAACTGAGTGAGGTGCAAAGGAAGAAGTTGGCCTTCTAGATTCACTGGTAACTAAAAAATTAGTTTGGCATTTTTCTGATTTTTCTACGATTTTCTACGAATTTTTGAAGATCTCAGCGAATTAAACCTAAAACATAGAATCTATTTTACGCGAGGAACCCTGGAAGTTCTGAATCTATTACAAACAAGTCCCTGCATTTTGCGCTCGGCCCCCTGGAAAGAGGTTGAAGACACACAGGGATCCCTGGGCTCGTCGGCGTGGTTACGCCGGCCAAACGGCGGCGAGACCGGGCCGGGGAAGTGGGGGGAAAAGGAGAGGGGCTCACCGTGATTCGTTTGAGCTAGGTCTTGAGGTCGGGGATGGCCGGGAACGAGGTCAACGACGGCGGTGGCGGCTCGGCTTGCTCCGGCGAGCGGCGACCGGCGACGTTGGGGTCGGAGAAGCCCGGAGAAGGGGTCGGTGAGCACCAGCACGGCACGAGGAAGCGAATGGTGCCCTCGGTTCGGCTGGAGGAGGAGTAGAGCGGGCTGTGCACGTGCGCGGGCGGCGGCGGAGAGCTCGGTTAACTCCGGCGAGCTACGCCAGCGGCTCTGGTGGGGGAAACGGGTCGGGAATGGCTCGGGGAGTGGCAGTGGAGGATGGGGAAGCTCGTGAGAGCCTTGGTTTGGCCGGGGAAGCAGCGGGGAGGGCTGTGCACGAGAGCGAGCTCGGCGGCGCCTCTGCGAGCTCCGGCGAGTGTTTTTCCGGCGTGGAAGGGAGGGAACTGTTGAGGGCTTAAGTAAGCGTGAGAGGGGAGGGAAGGGGTGCTCGGGCAGCACGGGATGGAGACTGAGACAGCTCGGTGAGCTGCCGCGGCGGCAGGGGCTTGTCGCGGCCGTGTTGGCGCCGTGCGCGGCATTAACGCGCGCGCGCAGGCGTGCTGCAGGCGGCAGGCGCGCGTGGGCGAGGCGGGAAGAGACAGGGCGAGGAAAAAGGAGCACGCGGGGACGCAAAAGTCGCGCTTTGCACCGGCGGGCAACGGCGGCGACGGCAAAACCCGGCGGTCCGCGGCGGCGACGCGACGGCGCGCGGGGAGTCAGCGCTACAGTGCGTCTCCGACCATGAGACCTTGTCAGAGGCGTGCACCGTGAGCGGGGACACCCGGCCATGTCACTTGTCGGCTCAGGCGAGGCCGGACGGCGGCAGGCGCTTGCCGGCGGCGAGCGCGGCACGCGCGGGCGCGGCGCTGGCAACCCGTGAGCGCGCCGTGAGCGGTGCAAGGGTCAACTGATTGGCATGGCTCAAATTCCAAAAAAAATTGAACTGAACTTCGAAACGTGTCAAATTAAAAGTTGGAGTTTGGGATGTGGGACACAACTTTCGAGCTTGGGCCAGGCGCTTCGACCATGCGCTTCGAGCTTGGATCGCAAGCTCGAGCCTTCCGAGCCTTGAGCGTGACGGAAACGCCGCTCGAGGGTGAATGCCCCTCGAGCTTGGCTGCGGAGCCTCGAGCGTGACGGAAATCACCGCTCGAGGGTGAATGCCCCTCGAGCTTGGCTGCGGAGCCTCGAGCGTGACGGAAATCACCGCTCGAGGGTGAATGCCCCTCGAGCTTGGCTACGGAGCCTCGAGCGTGACGGAAATCACCGCTCGAGGGTGAATGCCCCTCGAGCTTGGCTGAGGTTCCATTTCAGCTTTTGAATTTGAATTGAAAAATTCAAATTCCAAAGTTAGGGTCTGAAATTTGAGATACTTCCAAACATTTTTAGGCTATGGTTTCAAAAGGGAAGATGCTTGGTTTGGTCTCTCCTTCAAATTTTGCATTGGCCAAAATTCAAGTTCTTATATAAAATTTAAAGGTTTTTGTTTTGCCTCTTTTTGGGGTGTTTTTAATTTCTTATCGAATTCCTTTTAGCATTTCTTTTGATTTCTTTCTTTCAATTAACCTTGGTTAGGCTTGATTACTTGTTTAGCTTAGCTTAATCATTGTTTTAGTGTTAATTAACACCAGGGGTGTTACAGGCCTCTTCCTGTCGACGGGGCTGGGGGAGCGCGAGTTTCCGGCAGAGTGCCGCCTTCTTCCCGCGGAGCTCGCCGCCTGTCTAACCGCTGCATGCTCAAGGAGCGTCCTCAGCCCGTTCTGGATCCGACGTTCCTCGGGGGTGGACGGCTGTGGCAACTGCCTGCTGAGCAGTGTGGCCACCGCGATGCACTGGCTTGCCCGGTCGAAGAGAGGGTAGCCATCAGCGTTGGTCTCAATCCTCTGGCTCACCTCACGGGCACGCGCCCGAGCGGACGGTTCCATGCTCGCGTCAAGCTGGGCCTGCTCTATCTCGATGGCGAGTCGCATATCCTCCAGCTCCTGCTGCTTCGCCGCGACCTGCTCTGGCGTGAGCCTGATCTCGGCCACGTTCGCCCCGTTCGTGGCGTCATCCGGGGGAACCACAACGAAGCACTCCCGCGTGGGGCAGTGCGTGCGCATCCTTAGAGGGACGTGCGCTTCCGGACCTTTCCCCTGCTCTGGCTCGCTCAAGGCGGTCACGCCGTCCGGGGACGAGTGACGCCCTAAGATGCCCTCGTACCTTAGCAGACGTACCTTGGCTTGTTGCCTTTCGAGGCACTTCCAAGCCTGGCACGGCCCCAAGTCGGAGAAAGTTTACGATGCGTTCTTCAGCCCAAAGGGGAAAGCTAATGCCCTGCCCCTTCGCGAGTTCGCGTCGACCCTCTTGGTCTCTTGGCCTTTAGGGCCGCGTGACGAGGGCGAACCCGAACTCCTCCCGTGGGGCGCTTTGGTCAGGTCGCTGCTTCCGCCAAGTTGGTGCACGATTCGTTCGCGCCCCACCCGGGAAACTTCGATCGAGCTCCGGGAAACGGCGCTCTCGGCCGTCGTGGCCGTCATGGCCTTTCTCGAAGAGGCCGCATGCGCCGCCGGACCCCTGCAAGGGACGGGTCCCGCGCGGGCGGCCGGGCAGCCGGGGTTGTCGATGAGGACAAGGCGGAGCACGCCGCCGCAAGCGCCTAGCATCTCGTTCACGAGGAACTCGAGGCTGCCGAAGCGAATGGTCGCGCCCAACCTGATCTGATGGTCACCGAGACCAGCCATCTCGCACCGGGTGTCGAAGAAGACGTAGACGTGCGCAGGCCCCTACCTGGTGCGCCAACTGTCGGCGGGTGGCACACGGGGTACCTCACGCCGGCGAGTGTCGATCACAGCACACGCACGTCTCGGTGGAGAATGGTTCAAGAGACGCTAGACAAAGAGGATTATACTGGTTCGGGAGCGATCCCTACGTCCAGTGAAACGATCTCCTGATCGTATTGCTCTCCTGGCGGCGGATTACAACGAAGGCCGGTTCAAGCCTTGTGTGTGAAGTGTGCGTGTAGGGGACTAAGTGCTCTAGAGATCGAAAAAGGAATCGGAATCCTTCCCCTCCGCAGGGACACCCTCCCCTTTTATAACTCAAGGGGAGGACTACTTTACAACGTTATTTTACCTATCTACCCCCCCCAGGGTCGGACGCCCCCGACGGTTACGCACTGTCGGCCTAGTGCGTCTTGGCGACCCTCTTTTTGATCGCCGCGCGTCCTTCGCTCTCCCATCGGCAGCTTCGCGGTAGCTTCCTTCATGGCCGCTAGCGCGGTAGTGCGCATGCAGCCACCTTTTCCCTGGCGCAGGGCTGCAAACGAGCTTTTGCAGATGGCAGGCGAGCAGGTGATGTCGAGTGTCGATCGGGAGAAAGCGTAAGCCGCACGCCCTCTCCTTTGCAAGTCTGGTTCGACCTGGGGAGGGTCTTCGAGGGTCCTCCAACTTTTCCGCCGTAAGTGTTCATCGACTGGCAGAACCCCTCGCGAGGGTCTAGCCGTGCGACCCTAGGGTCGGGGGTCGGGCGAGACGGACGCGCCAGACCCCTTCGGCCCACGGGTCGTCCGAAGCAGGCTAAGGCCAGGCGGAGCGGGGAGCTCGCGTCCTCGCGTCCTCGGGCCCTCGGCGGGTCGGGCGAGACGGAACCCTCCGACCTGTTCGTCACCGGAGTTACCAGGGTCTTCTCCTACTAACGCGCCGTTCGCTGGCGCACTGACAGTGGGCCCCCTAATCCATGGCCCCACAGTGGCCGCAAAGAAGGATGCTGAGGGGGCATGCGCCCAGCTTAGTCAGCTCATTGCCGACCTTCGCTCCGAGGCGCAGACCTCCACCGGGCGGGTCGAGACCCTGGAGGCCGCCCTGTCCACGGCGCGCAAGTCCTTGGAGGAGAAGGACTTGGAGATCGAGGGTATGTTCCCCCTCACCTTCTCTCGCTCAGCTTCCCTTATTGTATGGTTGTGTTTGGCCTAACCATTGTCTCGCTCCTCGGCAGCGCTCAAGTCTCGCGTGGCAGATGGGATCACCCATCGCAACACGCTGCTGTCGCGCTTCGAGATATTGCGTGACGCGGCGGGGGCAGTCCTGTCGAGGCTCGGGTTCCCTCTGTCCGAGGACATTGAGTGGCTCCCAGGGGATCTCCACCGCGTGGCGGAGTGCTGCGGAGAGATACGCGTTGTGGCCGTCTCGATGCTGGACGCTCTCGAGGTGCCACTGAGCGGCAACCCCGTGCGTCTCCCGGCGGAGCTCGACATTGTCCCTGCGCGCGTCGGAGCCCTCGCCACGCATTCGCTGGTGCGCGGCGTCCAGGAGGCCTTCACGTTGGTGCGCTCCCACTACGACAGCATCCGCTTCGACAGGATGGCCGCCGGCTTCCCAAGGAGTTCACCTCGGAGGCCCTGGACGCCATGGCCGAGGAACTCAGGGCTCCCGTGGAGCAATTCGCCAACGGCCTGGCGCCTGCGACCGATGCGGAGGGCAACCCGGTGGACGGCGCCGACCCCGACCAGGCCCTCTGAAAACATATTTCTCATTTCTGCTGTTACTGCCGTGCCCTCACGTAGAGGGACTTAAACTTTGAACTTCTGTGGGGTTCCGCATCGACGGGACTCCCATACTTTGAATATTTGTAATAATTAGTTTACTTCTCTTATTTTTCGTCGTCTTTTTTATCCCCGTACGCGTGGGCTTTTGTTTGTTTTTCTTATGGCTATGCCCCTGCCAGCCCCCGAGTGGGGTTTGCCTTCCAGTTTCTTCGCAAAATGGTTGGGAGACGCCACTTGAGATGGCCTTTATGGGGTTAGCTTTGTTTCTTGGTAATTCTTGGTTACCGATCAAGCCTCTGAGCCTTTAAACTTTGGCTGTGAGGCGAGCAAGGCAAACCCGATGGTTCTGCCGAGCCCCCGAGCCCCCGAGCGCTTGCGCTTTGGCTGCGAGGTGGGTAAGGCGAACTCGATGGTTCCGCCGAGCCCCCGAGCCCTTGAGCTTTGGCTACGAGGTGGGCGAGGCGAACCCGATGGTTCTGCCGAGCCCCCGAGCCCACCGAGCCTTTGAGCTCAGTTGTGAGATGACTTTGGGAGGCTGAATCTTTAAGGCTCCAAGGCCGTCGGGTTCAGATCCGAGCCTCGCACTCCTGGAGGATCTGAGTACTGAGCGGTCTCTTAGTCGAATTATCTTCAAGCCTCCGAGCCTCTACGTGAAGTCTCCCTCGCCGCAGTTGGGCGCAGCCCAACGCCCGGCCATTGACCCCTGCAAAAGGATAGGCCCAGTAGGTCCAAAACATAGTTAGTTTCTTTCATCTGAGCTGCGTTGCTAGAATGCTTCTGTGCATTCCTGGCCTGATTCGTGTCAAAAGGGTCCCCTGGCCCGGCTGTGTTCGTTTGGGTACGTTGTCAGGGTCGGCCATCTGGCTCGGCAACCGTGCGATCCGGAGTCGCGGGGGCGTAGGCCGTGGCAACGCAGCTGCGCCAGACGTCCCTGCCTACCGTTTCAACAGCGCCGGGGTCTCCACAGAATCATAGGGCCGGATAAGAGATAGAAAGCTCAAAAGAAACGACAATGAATTTAATCAGAAAAAATAGGAGTGTGCAGGGTTCACTTATCTGGCCAGGGGGAGGACTTCCGCGGCCGCCATGTCGGGTCTTCCGTTGCGCGACGAGGAGTTGATGCAGCACCGTGAGCTTGAGGCTGGTATGAGAACGTCGTCACGGCCAAGGGCTCGCGGTTACTGTAGCTTCGAAGGTTTTGCGGTCGGCGATAGTGCCCCCGGAGACGGGGCTCCATCGGTTGGACGGCGGCCTCTGCCTCCGGGGCATTACCGGCGAGTGGTTCGCCCGTGGACGAACTGCTTTTAAGTTGTGCAGCTCCTCCCTCCGCCGGCGATGTGGTACTAAAAATGGATACCATTTGCCATCGGTGTCTTCCCATAAAAGGAAAGGACTGGACCGCGCTCAGTCCCAGCCCGACTTCGGTTTCGGCCTTTTGGGCCTTTCTCCCTGCAAGGGTCCTCGCCGAACCTCTCGTGCTGACAGGGTGCAGCCGACCCTTCCGTGGGGTCGGGCGGGGTGGGATCATACCCGGTGCCCCCCTCCGCGGGTGGTCATGGGTAGAAGCGTCGGAAATGCTCAATGTTCCAGGCATTGGAAATGTGGGTTCCATCCGGCATTGCCAGCTTATAAGAACCCGGGCGGAGGACCCGTACTACGGTGTAGGGCCCTTCCCAAGGAGGTCAAAGCTTGGTGAAGCCACGGTGATCTTGGGCTAGCCTCAAGACCAGGTCGCCCACTTGAAACGCGTGGCCACGCACTCGCTGCGCGTGATAACGCCTCAAGCCTTGCTGGTACTTGGCCGAGTGCGCCATCGCTACTTCCCGAGCTTCCTCCAACTGGTCCGCGACGTCCTCAAGGTTGGTCGTATTCGCTTCCTCGTCGAAGGCTTGAGCCCTTGGGGAGCCATAGTCTACGTCCATGAGGAGGATCGCCTCAGACCCGTAGACCATGTAGAACGGGAAGAAACTCGTGCCGCAGGTCGGAGTCGTCCGCAGACTCCACAGGACGGAGGGTAGCTCCTACACCCACTTGGCGCCGAGCTTGTGAATGCGCTTGACCAGTCGGTTGAATATCCGCGGCTTCAACCCTTGCAGGATCATGCCGTTGGCGCGCTCGACCTGCCCATTTGTGCGCAGGTGCACGACTGCCGCCCATGCCACCTCGATCCCGTAGTTGTCGCAGAAACGGCTGAACTTCTTCCCCGTGAACTGAGTTCCGTTGTCGGTGATAATGGTGTTTGGAACACCGAACCGGCACAGGATGTCATGGAAGAAGCGGACGGCTTGCTCTGACGTGATCTCCGTTAAATGGCGCGCTTAACTCCATTTCGTGAATTTGTCAACGGCGACAAACATGTGGGTGAAACCCCCGGGCGCTCTTGGCAGTGGCCCGACCATGTCCAACCCCCAGACAGCGAATGGCCAGGTGATGGGTATGGTCTGAAGCGCCTGGGCTGGTAAATTTGTCTTCTTGGCGTAGAACTGGCAGCCTTCGCACATTCGCACGATTCGCTCGGCATCTGCGATGGCTATGGGCCAGTAGAACCCTTGCCTGAAGGCCGACCCTACCAATGACCGGGGCGCCGCGTGGTGACCGCACACCCCACCGTGGATGTCCCTCGATCTCCCTTCTTCGTTGAGGATACAGCACTGAAGAACACCATTGTGGCCCCGGCGGTATAGGTTGCCCTCGATTATCCTATAGGACTTGGCCCTTCGGACGAGGCGTAGAGCTTCTGTTTGTCCAGCTGGGAGGGCCCCATCGACGAGCCAGCTTAAGAAGGGTGTGCACCAATCCCTCTCTGGCTCAGGTGGGTCTTCCAAAGGCTGCTCTTTCTCGAGGTCTGGCCCTTCGTCAGGGTCGGACACGATGGCCGCCACTACCCTCGTCTGGTCGGGGCTTCCCTCGGGACCGAGCAACTGCTCGGGGTTCGGCCCCAAGGAAGGTGCTCCATCGTTGAAGTTCACTGACGGCTGGTGCTGGTCGTCTGCGAACACGCCCGGCGGGACTGGCTGTCGAGCTTGGCTAGCTCATCGGCCGCCTTGTTGTACTCCCGCCGGAGGTGGACGAAGCCCAAGCCTTTGAACTTTTCTTGCGCTCTGCGCGCCGCTTCACAGTAGACCGCCAGCTTTGGATTGTAGCACTTGGCCTCGCCGTTGACCTGATCAACCACGAGTTGAGAGTCACAGCAAGCCTCCAGCCTATGGATGCCTAGCTCCTTGGCTATCCGCAGCCCAGCGAGCAGAGCTTCGTACTCCGCCATGTTGTTCGACGCGGGGAAGTGTAGCCGCATAGCGTAATGCATCATCACCCCCATAGGAGAGATGAAGACGACACCCACCCCTGACCCGGTTTGATTCTGAGCTCCATCGAAGTGAAGGACCCAGTATTCGAGGTCAGCCGGGGCTGGGGGGAGCTGTCTCTCTGTCCATTCAGCCACAAAGTCCGCAAGGACCTGAGACTTGATTGTTGACCTTGGCGAGTAAGAGATGTCATAGCCCATGAGCTCGAGGGACCACTTGGCGATTCTCCCCGTCGCCTCCCTGTTGTTGATCACCTCTCCTAACGCGTGCTCCGTGAAGACGGTGACACGATGGGCGTCGAAGTAGTGTCTGAGCTTGCGCTTGGTGATGAGGATGGCGTAGATCATCTTCTGGATGTGAAGATAGCACGTCTTCGACTCGGTCAACACCTCGCTGATGTAATAGACCGGGTGTTGTATCTTCAGGGCGTGCCCTTCCTCCTCGAGCTCCACCACGAGAACAGCGCTTACCACCTGAGTGGTCGCCGCCACGTACAGGAGCAGGTGTTCCCCCTCGCGTGGGGGCACCAGGACAGGTGGCTTGGTGAGCATGTGCTTGAGCTGGTCGAGTGCCTGTTGGGCCTCCGCGCTCCACTCGAAGCGGCCATCCCTCTTCAAGACCTTGTAGAGAGGAAGCCCCCGCTCACCCAAGCGTGCTACGAACCGTCCTAGCGTGGCGAGGCAACCTGTCAGCTTCTGAACGTCCTTGACGGAGCTGAGCGGCCCCATGTTGGCGATGGCTGCAATCTTCTCGGGGTTCACCTCGATGCCCCTGGCGGAGACGATGAATCCCAGGAGCAGGCCCTTTGAGACCCCGAACACGCATTTCTTGGTATTGAGTTTTACGCGGTTCGCCCGCAGGCGATCGAACGTGGCTTCCAAGTCTTGGACTAGATCGTCAGCTCGCTTGGATTTGACTACGATGTCATCCATGTAGACCTCGATGGTTCGCCCGACGAGGCCTCCTAAGCACTAGTTCATGCAACGCTGAAACGTTGCACCAGCATTCTTTAGCCCGAAGGCCATCATGCTGTAACAGAATACACCGCAAGGGGTCGCGAAGGAAGTGGCCAATTGGTCGGATTCTTTGAGCGTGATCTGGTGGTACCCAGAGTAGGTGTCAAGGAAACATAGGGCTTCGCACCCTACTGTAGAATCTACGACCTGATCGATGCGAGGGAGGGGATAGTGAAACTTTTCGCAAGCTTTATTGAGACTAGTGTAGTCGATACACATTCTCCATTTCTCATTATTTTTCTCGACGAGTACAGGATTTGCTAACCACTCTGGGTAGCGTACCTCCCTAATGAACCCTGCATCTAACAACTTGGCTACTTATTCGATGATGATCTTTCGCTTGAACTCGTTGCAGCACCTTGTGGGCTGTCTGACAGGCTTCGCGCCTTTGCGAATGTCCAAGGAATGCTCGGCGACTTCCCGGGGGATTCCTGGCATATCTGCGGGAACCCAAGCGAACATGCCGATGTTCGCCCGGAGGCAGTCGACGAGCGCGCTTTCCTATTTCTCCGTGAGGGCGGAGGAGATGATGACTGTCTTGCTCCCGGAGCCCTGGGGATTAAGGAGCACCTTCTTCGTGTCGCTCGACGTCTGGAACTGTCTCTCGGCCTCCAGCTCAAGCATCACCCTCTTGCGTGCAGGGCCGTCATCATCCCTGGCGTCGTGCGCTTCCCGATCCTTAGGAATGGAGGTTAGAAACGCCATGGCGTCGACCGGCGCTTGAGAGACGGCAAGCTCCTTAGAAGCCTCCACGGCCGCCTTGGCCTTGGCGAGCTGACGAGACGCGACAAGAGCTGCCGCCAGTGCGTAGCTCTCCTTCTCGCATTCGTACGCCACCTGGGGGGATGTTCCTACCACAATGACGCCGTTGGGACACGGCATCTTGAGCTTGAGGTAGACGTATTTTGGGACGGCCATGAACTTACCGTAGCACGGCCTGCCCAGGATAGCATGGTAGGAGCCGTCGAAGTCCATCACTTCGAAACAGAGCGTCTCGGTGCGGAAATTCTCCCTATCTCCGAAGGTGACCGGGAGGGTGATCTGTCCCAACGGGACAGCCTCCTTCCCCGGGACTACTCCGTAGAAGGGAGCCCGTTCCGGGTGCACGTGGGACCTCAGGACACCCAAGGCATCCAGTGTGCTTGCGTATAGGATGTTGAGGCTGCTCGCCCCGTCCATCAACACCTTGGAGACGCGCTTCCTCCCGTTATCGAGGCCACGACCAGAGAAAGCTTCCCCGGATGTGGGACGTACTTTGGGTGGTCGGATCGGTCGAAGGTGATCGCAGCCTTAGACCACCGGAGGAACTCCTGGTCGGTGGGATGAGCCGTGAACACATCCCGCTCCATCAGCTTGGTGCGTCGCTTTGACGCCTGCGCCTCTGGTCCTCCGAAGATCATGAGGCACTCGTCAGGTTCAGGGAACGAGTCGGTCGCCGCCCCCTTCCCGTGTGGCTGTGGGGTCGGGCTGACCCCATCCATCCTACCCATGAGGAATTTCCTCATGAGTCCGCACTCGTGGTACTTGTGCTTGACGGGAATCGTGTGGTTTGGGCACGGACCCTCGAGCAGCTGCTCCAAGTAGTCAGAGGTCTGGCCCTCGTTGGGTCGTCGCCCCTGGGGTCGGTTGTCTCGTCTCTGACGTTGCGGCGCCCGCCCTTGGGGTCGGGAGGGTTTGGGGTCTGCGACGGCGACGAACTCGACCCGCCTTTCCTTCTTCTTCTTCTTCTTCTTCTTCTTCTTCTTCTTCTTCTTCTTCTTCTTCTTCTTCTTCTTCTTCTTCTTCTTCTTCTTCTTCTTCTTCTTCTTCTTCTTCTTCTTCTTCTTCTTCTTCTTCTTCTTCTTCTTCTTCTTCTTCTTCTTATTCTCACGATAGTCCAACGGCCCTGCCTCGTCGGCAGTCTCTTCGCGCTTCTTTTTCCCTCCGTCTTCGGGAAAATGCGCCAGCACGGCTTCCTCTCCCTGCGCTTCCTCAGCGGCCATGTCGAGGACCTCCTTGGTTGTCTTCGGGCACTTCCTACCGATCCGGTTGACCAAGGGTCGGCTCTTGGTGCCTCCCATCAGCGCAGCGATGGCGTCGGCATCAGTGGCGTTCGGGAGGTTGTTGTACTGTCGAGAGAACCGGCGCAAGTAATCGCGCAGGGTCTCCCTATGCTTCTGCTTGCACCTTTTGAGGTCCCAGACCTTGCCCGGGCATGCGCAGGTGCCCTGGAAGTTCCCGACGAAAATACTCCTCCGATCCGCCCAGCTTCGGATCTTCCCGTTTGACAAGCGCTCGAGCCATGCGCGGGCTGGCTCTGCCAAGTATAGGGGGAGGTTGCGTATGATGACTTTGTCATCGAAAGCTCCACCCGCTCGGCACGCAAGCCGGAAGTCATCCAACCAGACCGAAGGGTCTGTCTCTCCATCATACTTGCTGTAGTGGGGAGACGGAACCGCGGGGGAATTGCGACGGTACGAATCTCGTGAGAGAAGGCGGCCGGGCCGGGGCAATCGGAGTCGGAGTTCGAGTCCTAGTCTTCCTCCGTCTCGACGTGCGCCTCGCGCCGACGGTGCCTGATGCGTGGGACACGATCTTCCGGCTCTTCCGACTTGTCCCGGCCCCGAGCCTCGATGGTGTGTCGTACGTCACGATCAGGGCCCAGCCGGTCCTGAACCTTCGCGGCTTCCATGTTTGGGGCGTTCCGTCATGAGCCGTCGGCCAGCCTTTTCCTGTCGACGGGGCTGGGAGAACGCGAGTTTCCAGCTTACTGCCGCCTTCTTCCCGCGGAGCTCTCCACCTGCCGCACTGCGGCGCGTTCGAGGAGCATCCTCAGCGCGTTCTAGACTCGGTGTTCCTCCGGGGTGGACGGCTATGGCAGCTGCCGGCTGAGCAGCATAGCCGCGGCGATGCACTGACTCGCCCGGTCGAAGAGAGGGTAGCCATCGGCGTTGGTCTCGATCCTCTGGCCCACCTCACGGGCCCGCGCCCGAGCCGACGGCTCCATGTTTGCATCGAGCTGAGCCTGCTCTATCTCGATGGCGAGCCACATGTCCTCCAGCTCTTGTTGCTTCGCCGCGATCTGCTCCAGCGTGAGCCGGATCTCGGCCCCGTTCGCCCCGTTCGTCGCGTCATCCGGGGGAACCACGGTGAAGCACTCCCGCGTGGGACAGTGCGTGCCCATCCTCGGGGGGATGTGCACTTCCAGATTCTCCTCCCGTCCAGGCTTGCTCAAGCTGGTCATGGCGCTCGAGGCCGAGTAGCGCCCCAAGATGCCTTCGTACCTTAGCAGGCGCACCTTGGCAAGCGCCCTTTCGAGGCCTTTCCAAGCCTGGCATCGCGCCGAGTCGGAGGAAGTCTGTGACGCGTTCTTCAGCCCAAAAGGAAAGGCTGACGCCCCGCCTTTTCGTGAGCTCACGTCGACCTTCTTGGTCACTCGGCTTTTGGAGCCGCGTGACGAAGATGAACCCGAACGCTTCATCTGGAGCGATTGGGTTGAGTTGTCGCTCTCGCCAAGACACTGCGATGGAGTTCCAAGAGACGATGCTCACGGCCTGCGTGGCCGTCGCGGCCCCTTTCGAGGCGGCCGAGGACACTGCCGGGCCACCACAGGGGACTTGTCCCGCGCGGGCGGCCGGAGAGTCGGGGTTGTCAACGAGGACGAGGCGGAGCGCGCCACCGCGAGCGTTCGGCGTCTCGTTCACGAGGAACTCGAGGCTACCGAAGCGGATGGTCGCGCCCAACCTGAACTGATGGTCACCAGAACCAGCCATCTCGCACCGGGTGTTGATGAAGACGCAGACGTGTGCAAGCCCCTACCTGGCACGTCAACTGTCGGCGGGTGGTACACGGGGTACCTCACGCCGGCGAGTGTCGATCACAGAACACGCACGTCTCGGTGGAGAATGGTTCAAGAGACGCAAGACAAAGGATTTATACTGGTTCGAAAGTGATCCCTACGTCCAGTGCAACGGGCTCTTGATCGTATTGCTCTCTTGGCGGCGGATTACAACGAAGGCCGGTTCAAGCCTTGTGTGTGTGGAATGTGCGTGTAGGGGACTAAGTGCTCTAGAGATCGAGAGTCCAGAAATTGGAATCCTCCCTCTCGCAGAGACGCCCTCCTCTTTTATAGCTCAAGAGGAGGGCGGCTTTACAATGTCGTTTTACCTATCTACCCTCGAAGGCCGGACGGTTGCCCGCTGTCGGCCTAGTACGTTTTGGCGACCCCTTCCTTGGTTGTCATGTGTCCTTCACCTTCCCTCCGGCAGCTTCGCGGTAGCTTCCTTCTTGGCCGCTAGCGCAGCAGCGCGCATGCAGCTACCCTTTCCCTAGCGCAGGGCTGCAGATCAGCTTTTTCAGTTGGCAGGCGGGCAGGTGATGTCGGGTGTCGGTCGGGAGAAGGCGTAGGCTGCACGCCTTCTCTTTCACAAGCCAGATTTGACTTGGGGAGGGTCTCCGGGACTCCCCCTTTTCCGCCGTGCGTGCTCACCGATGGACAGGACCCCCCGAGGGGGTCTACCCTTCCGACCCGAGGGGTCGGGGGTCGGGCGAGACGGACGTGCCCGACCCCTTCCACCCCCTAGTCGTCTGGAGGAGACCGGGATCGGTCGAGACGGAGGCTTATATCCCGATGCTTCCCGGATCCTTGGTAGGTCGGGCGAGACGGAGCTTTCCAACCAGTCGAAACTAGCGCTGCCAAGGTCTTCCTCCGTCCGTGCGCCGTTCGCAGGCGTCCTGACAGTGGGCCCCCTAATCCATGACCCCCACAATATTTTTTTTGAAAATTTAGTTAGTTCACTTTTAAAGTGGCACTATAACATTTTTAGAAAGATATATCCATATGTTTTATTTGGACTTAGCGCCTGCTATAACACCCGCTACATGCAATCCGCTATATGGACTTTAATCCGCTACCACACTGCTATTCGCTATTTAATTTACTACCTTGACCAGCAGGCAGCAGCATGCTCGCTACTCTATAATCACATTTGCAGGGAATAGTAGTTCTGTTTTTCTTAGCCTCTCTTATTAGTCCCGATGATATACTTGGGGCCTTGGGGGTATTATTAAGTCACTAACATGTGAGCCCAACCCACGCTCACACCTTACATGACCCATATATGGTTGATTATTCTTTTTTTTGCGAGGGACATATATGGTTGATTTTTTTGTGCCTCTATTAATCTCAGTTCCATATGTTGCATTGTCTTTGCTACTATGAATCTTCCCCCAAAATTACTTGCGAAAGGATCAGCAGCTCAGGATCATATGAATCTTCCACCCAACCATTCGAGTTTCTTGTTTTCCAAGGACAAAAGTCTGGTGTTAGTTGTACGGATCTGACTGTACTATTTGGCCTTTGCGAGCCCTGGAAGAAGCTTCGAACGAGCCTCGACGGCGACCTCCGTACTTAAAAAAGGCATCCTCGCACCCCAACATCGTGCAGATTATCCTGAGCTTAGTACACAGGAACCATCCTCCCTAGACATACGTCATCAATTGCGTATGCAAAATTATATTATATGCTTAGGCTTCATGCCCAAGTAGTTCCATGTCAACTCTTTAACCATGTGTCAGTGTGTCCGTGTATATATATGCCATGCCACCGCGAAGGATGGAGCCATAGCATACAAGCAACTTGCAATCAGCAATCGCTCAAAGAAGTAAAGCCATCCCCAGATCAGATCAGATCACTCCCCTGAGTCCCGGACATGGATAAGGCCTACATCGCCGTCCTCTCCGTCGCCTTCCTCTTCTTGCTCCACTACCTCCTCGGCCGCGGCGGCCGCAACGGCAAGGGCGCGCCGCGGCTGCCGCCGAGCCCTCCGTCCGTCCCGTTCCTCGGCCACCTCCACCTCGTCAAGACGCCGTTCCACGCCGCGCTGATTCGCCTCGCGGCGCGCCACGGCCCGGTGCTATCCCTTCGCATGGGCTCTCGCCTCGCCGTGGTGGTGTCCTCGCCGGAGCACGCCAGGGAGTGCCTCACGGAGCACGACGTGAGCTTCGCCAACCGCCCCCGGTTCGCCTCCACGCAGCTCCTCTCCTTCGATGGCGCCCTGCTCTCCATGGCCAGCTACGGGCCCTACTGGCGCAACCTCCGCCGCGTCGCCGCCGTGCAGCTCCTCTCCGCCCACCGCGTCGCCTGCATGACCCCCGTCATCTCCGGCGAGATCCGCGCCATGGTGCGGCGGATAGACCACGCCGCCGCGGCCTCCCCCACCGGCGCCGCGCGCGTCCAGCTCAAGCGCCGGCTGTTCGAGCTCTCCCTCAGCGTCCTCATGGAGACCATCGCGCGCACCAAGACGACCCGCACCGAGGCGAACGCCGACACGGACATGTCGCCGGAGGCGCACGAGTTCAAGCAGATCGCTGACAGTCTCATCCCGCTCCTCGGCACGGCCAACCGGTGGGATTTCCTCCCGGCGCTGCGGTGGTTCGACGTGTTCGGCGTCAGGAACAAGATCATGGCCGCTGCACGCAGAAGGGACGCCTTCATGAAGCGTCTCGTCGACGCGCAGCGGCAGAGGCTGGATGACGGCGGCGAGAGCGAGGATAAGAGCATGATCGCCGTGCTGCTCGATTCGCAGAAGTCTGAGCCGGAGGTCTACACTGATAACACCATCATGGCGCTTTGTACGGTGAGTGCTTCTTCTACATCACACCTCACTTAAACGCCCATTTTCTTTGGTTCAGTCATCAGCAGACCGGACTGAATCTGAATCCGTCAAACTCACTCAGTGAATCGAAACAAGTGGGCTTTATTATATAGCAAAAATTAAATTTTATTATATAACCCGCAATCCGATGTCACTAAAGTACTTGACACTGACCGTCGTCGTCTTGTCCTTTTTCTTTCCTATCTGAAGAACCTATTCGGCGCCGGAACGGAGACCACGTCATCGACGACGGAATGGGCCATGTCGCTGCTGCTGAACAACCCTGAGGCGCTCAAGAAAGCGCAGGCCGAGATGGACGCGGCCGTGGGCACCTCCCGCCTGGTCACCGCGGACGACGTGTCCCGCCTCCCCTACCTCCACTGCATCATCAGCGAGACGCTCCGCCTCTACCCGGCGGCGCCGCTGCTGCTGCCGCACGAGTCCGCCGCGGACTGCAAGGTGGGCGGCTACGACGTGCCGCGCGGCACGATCCTGCTGGTGAACGTGTACGCCATCCACAGGGACCCGGCCGTGTGGGAGGACCCCGAGGAGTTCAGGCCGGAGAGGTTCGAGGACGGCAAGGCCGAGGGGCGGCTGCTGATGCCGTTCGGAATGGGGAGGCGCAAGTGCCCCGGCGAGACGCTCGCGGTGCGGACCATCGGCTTAGTGCTCGGAACGCTGATCCAGTGCTTCGACTGGGAACGGGTTGATGGAGCTGAGGTGGACATGAGCGAGGGAGGCGGGCTGACCATGCCCAGGGCCGTCCCGCTGGAGGCCATGTGCAGGCCTCGTGCGGCCATGCGCCATGTTCTTCAGGGGCTCTGAATGATCGGGTCATCGTCTCACGACTAATGAGTAGTATATGACTATGGTTTTGTTTTTCGTGGAGATTTCGGTACTTGGCAGCAGTAGTAAGCATGGTTGAATAAAGTGTAGCCTCGTTGGGATCTTCGATCTGTAAATTATGCGTAGAGTGGACTGTAATATGAACAAGTAGCTTTTTGTTTGAGTGTATAGGCGGTCATGTGATCTTGAGCCAATGACCTTGTTTAACTGGTCTTCTTCTTTTTTTCAATTTACGAGACTTTTGCTGGATATATGTTGATAGAGAGAACCACCACACTATAAAGGTAGTGACTAGCAAGACAAACCACAGTCGCTCCTGCAGTTCTCAACAATCCAGAGACGCGACCGTCAACAAGGCGCGTCTCAGCTACCTCAGCTCAGCTGCATCACCGCCGAGGCGCCGTGACGCTCCCCCTCAACCCCGCCTTCATTCACGGTGTGGCGCTGCATCGAATAAGCTTCTCGTGTCACCAAACGAGAGCATGTTTTACACTGGCAAACAGAGAAAACTTGAGCCAAAGACATTCAAGCATGAAAGATCTCTTTGTTTATTGGCCCAGGTGTCATGGATAATCACGAGTTATAACAAGAAGTTCCATCATGTTAATGCAACAGAAGCGTGCATCTACAACATGTGGCAAGCAAAAGAGGCCACAACAGAACAGTCATATGATGTACACACGGTAGGGAACCTCTGGGTCAGTTGGGTATTTTCAACTTCTGGGTCTTCTGCATCACAACTGGAAGTTTCTGGGCAATAAGATTAGGGTCTGCATACGCTGCCGAGTCAGAAGGATATCCTTTCTGCATTGCAAAAAAAAAGGGATAAAAGATCAATATGTTCCAACACTGTCAACATGACCTTATTCAGAGAAGGTGCTTGGTTGAGTGATGACATACCGCAGACAGACTAGCAAATGTTGCTTCCCTCCAACAGCATTCACGGAGTACCACTGGTTTGGCTCCATCACCATTTCCAAAAGAACAATGTAATCGTGTGTCCCTCAATCTCATCAGCACACCATCAACCCTAAGCTGATACGTCGAACATGCAATTAACTGATTAAGGACAAGCTGCTTGTGTATGTAGAAAAGAATCTTGAAAACTCTACATATGTTGAAATCGTGTATCTGAAATGCACGGAAAGCTGTTGCTAAGAGCTTATACCAAAACCTATGTCTGTTTGGGGGATCTTCAGTTCAAATTTCAAGCTTAGACTTGATAATTATATATGCATCTTCATAAGTTTATCTATTCCTGTTTCAAAGGAAGCAACATAAATTGAGGATTGAAGTTATTTATTAGCCATCTCTGCACAGGTGTCATGGAAAATCTTGGCTTAAGGGGAACACTAGGGAGTAGGGACAACCAGTTGTATAACCACAAATAATTGCAAGAGGTTCTATATTATATATGATAACACGCCACCCTCAGAAATTATCTTCATCATAATGAAGCATCAAACAAAAAATGCAAGGCAGTAGAGCATACCCAAAAACGCAGGAGCAAAAACCAACCAGTTGGCATTACCCTCTGCAAATGAACAACCAAGAATGATATTAAATTAGTTGAACCAAAAGACAATGTTGTCACAGATATTACAGATAAGAAAAAGAAATACAAATAAGCATCACTGTGATTCACTTACCACTCGCACTGTAAGAAATGAGATTCCATTGTCAGCTAACTCATCTTCATACAAGATAACCTACATACAGCATGTCAGGGGCAAGACAGTATATAGATAAATCATGAACTACTATTCTATTTCCAACCTCATCATAGAAAAGAATTGGCTCTTTCGCTGAAAGAGCAACAAGGTCAATCCGATCGTTAGTATCCTCCCAGCACAAAGTGCTGCATCCATCTAAACTTGTTTGTGTCTATAAAAGAGATTTGCATACAAGAGATATTTGTCAATGGACCAGTAAAACGTGGAAGGGGATAATTATATTTTCTTTAAAAAGAATCAGACTAAGTAAATTCAGCTGAGATTATGTCCATACAGTGCCAGAATTCAGAGCCGTCACATCACTCCCACAGTATGGCGTCGTAAATGTATAGTCATAATCAAGTATCACTTGATCAGAAGGCTTACTGCAAGAAAACAAGAGGCCTTTTTTAGTGAGCTCACAAGTTAACATGTGATACTTCCATTAACAGAAACCTTTTCATCTAAGACCAAAATAAACACCTGAAAATTTTCACTACAATGATGCACAGCACAAGCGAAACGATATCAATTTAATTATATCTATTCACAAATCTGCAGGTATGACAAAAGCTTCAAAGTTCAAACTGAAAGACAAAATGGACTGCTTCGGAACAGGGTGATGACAAACGAACGCAGCATCTTTCACTACATGTGCTCAGTAATATGACTTGGGTAAATAAAATAAGTACAGTTATAGATGACCTTCTGAACTTCCATTTTGCTGCAGCAGGAACCTCAACAGGTGGTAATGCCTCTTTCTTCCATGCCTTGAGTGCATCAAGTGCATTGAAATGCAATCTGATGCCAGTTTGAGTATGTTCGAGGGACAAGAAACTCTCTCCAAAAACCATCTCAGGTAAATGTGTTGTTTGAAGTTCATCTTCAAAGCTGAAGAACAGAATAAGCATCACAACACTTAACAAAAGCTTTCTCAAACAGCAATTCATCTATTGATAGAAAACCTTCAGCGAACGGAAGGCTGTACAGATGTAGTACCAGTAGACACTGGGCAGATCCAATATTAACTATAAATCATGATGTACTTGTTCATTGGTGACTGAAAATAGCAGTGGTTCACCAGATACTCTATATTTACTCTAAGAAAATTTCTGACTGGATGTAACAATTGAGAAGCTGATATATTGACCCCATCGAGCGATGATGAATTATCGCTAGTGGAGATGATTCACAGACTCACAGTTCATATGTTACCTTCAATCTACGCCATGTGGAAACTGAATGCCAGGATAAACATGGTACAACCAATATAGCTAGAGAGACTCCATGAATGATGAATAGAAAAACAAAATGCCAAATGAATTCTACATGCAAAAATAATCAAATCAACGCGAGGGGCAGGCACCGCCAGACAGTAAAAATAGGCACGAATTGGCCAAATTCGAGGCAGCTTACTATAAAAAACGAGATGATCTACCTGTTGTTCTCCAGTCTAAGTTTCCGCAACTATACATGAACGAATCGGAAGAACAGAGTGCAGAAAGGCTAGGGTTTAAGGTCGCGGCTCGTACCGTTGGAGAGAGGCGGCGTTGAGGATGGGGCCCTTGTGGGATTTGATGACCCACCCCTTCACTCTAACGCCGCCGGGAATCGCCTCCGCTCCCGCCGCCTTCAGCTCCGCGGCGGTCGGGCCCTCCCACGCCGCCGCTGATGCCATCTCCCCGTCGTTCGCTTCGCGAGGCTGCGTGATGCTGCTTCGGATGTTCGACTGCTCTCTCCAAGAACGGGGGATTCGCAATTTTCCACTTCTACTGCGGCGCTTGGCCCTTGGCCGTCGTTTGCTGGCCGTTCGATCGGATTTCGATGGTTGCCATTACAGCATAGGCAGGCACGAATGTCTACAAGACATGCTTTTATGACCAATTTAAAAACGCGAACGTTCCAATGAAAGATGGTCCCTCGATCAAAACTTTACGCCGCTAACGGTGCATTTGTATTCCTATACCTGGATAAGAAATTGTCCAACAGGATATGTATTTTTTGACAATTTTGACACGTATGAAATTGAACAGTAGGTAGAAATGTACAAGAAAACTATAATACGGAGTAGTTAACAGGATCATCAAAGGGGCAATAATATCCATATTCGCCTTTTCAACATTATGCAGTCATGACTCATGCGTAATCAGAGCCGACAGCGCTACCACTCGTAGTCATGCAAAGACTTGGTCGACAACTTGGTGTTGAAACAACGTTACACCGTTGGACGGCACATTTTACCCCCACAATGTTTACAATACATTCAGCGCAAGACTAAAACAAAAATCAAGTGTTGTTTGGGTTGTAAGCAACGTCCGCAGAGGAAGTATCCATGTCATTCAAGCCAAATTCCTCATTCTGCTGCCAACTCCTCTGATACTCCTCAACTGCAATCCACAATGAACAACACATTCAGTATTTACTGACGAGTGATAACAAAAAAACTGTCAGTATGCATACTGCGCCAAAAAAAAAATCCAAAACCAACAAATCAATCTATTTTTTTTAAAAAAAAATAGAAGTGATAAATGAGGTACATGCATGTGATGTTTCTGACTAGTTGTTAAGGGTAACTTACTGATTAGCTGCTTGTCATCTTCTAATGAATCTGTAGCTGGAGCTACAAATGAAGCCGCCAATCCATCATCAAGAATTAAAGTCCAGGGCTCTTGTAAACTCAGAAGCTGGAAAAACACATACAAAAATAGTATTAATTAGGGTAAAACCTTACCCCCTAAGCTATTGTTTAGAGACCAAACCTTGGCTAGTCGATCATTGAAATCCTCCCAGTTCTTCTTTTTCCATTCCTCTGTGCTATCACCAAATTGGAATCCATGTATTCTCTTCAGAGCTGTAACCAAAACCAAAAACAAAAGTACACGTTCCATTAAGATCCTCTCTTCAGCTCTGCAGCTCTGCCGACCATTTTTGTGTCATAAACAGAGGATGAAGAGGTGAATAAAATGAAGCAAACTTACCTTCACATATTTTCACAATTAAACCTTCAACTGTCGTGACCATACCGCCTAATGTTCCACTTGCGAGCTCCAACTCAACTTCAGGTACTTTCACGCTAGCTGAATCTGACTGGGAAAAAGAAAAACTCTCCGAATGAAGTCATATATGATATATCCAAGATGGGTCCAATTCTTTAGTACGCAGCTCCAGCAAAATCGCAAATTATGATGTCTATGTATGTAATTAAAAAGGTAACGAGATGCCAATATACAGTTATTTTCAGGAGGCTAAAAATCATTATATGTTGCAGCCAATTTTACTTGACGGGGAAACAGGTCGTTAATGCCAAATAACCTTAAGAGTTGTAGAACTGAAGCAACATAAATATCCCCTACACTAGGCTTATGGTCATCAATCCTGCGCATAGGCATGCAAGCTACTGTAAAGAGGAATGGTCCTAACCTTTATGACATCACGAGTAAGGTCTTTTGCATTTTGAACGTGCAGTGTAATTTTCTTCCCTTTAGCAGGAATTTCACCCCCTGGCTTCAACTGATTAAACAAAGAGATAAGGATTTTTTTAGTTCACTGAAGTGTCAGATGGCACCAATCAGGTAATTTAAATCTTATTCACAAAACAATCGAGGTAAGACGATCGGACTGACCTCTGAATTCCGGTAACCACAGATGTCACATGTAGTTGCCATAACAATCACCTCTCGGAAATATGGGATTTCTACAAATGGTCAAGGATAAAATACATTTTACTTGCAGCATTAAACACCAGAAACGAATCGCGAAAAATGTTTTTAGGAACCTAATCAAAGGCTTGCAGCTACGCTGTAGGCTTCTGATCACCTGATATCTCCCTGTGTGGTAAACCCAACCAAACTACACCCATTTAAGAGGTTTAAAGCTGTAGGCGCCCATATCCCAAAACAATGATGTTCACCGGTTCAAATGAGAGTTACCATATCTGGATCCACCAGCATCGGTCAATCTTAATAGAACCGTTTGGGTAGGCTATCAGGAATCAGTAACTCTGATATACACGTAGGATTCCAAATCGAGTAATTAATGAAGACTTGTATTTTCAACGCACTGGTTCTCAACTAATTCTTGCATGCCGCCTACATCTTCAACAATTGGCCAATCACTGCATCCTTAGTGGCTAGTCAATGGCTATTCACAGCTATTGCCTTGACACTCGGGGATTTCAATTATGAATTATTTCATGCAAACACAGGTCCTAACTTAGGTCAAAGATTGGGTTTTCTAGTCTTTCTCCTTGCTAAGAGAACAAGCTTCCATCATAAAATCTAACAAACATAGCCAATATATGCGCATATACTCCATTCCCAAGCTTGATCATGCAAATAATATGACAGCTACACAATTATATGAACTCTATTCTAATGTATTCCAAAATGAAATGGTCAATGTGAGCAAAAGGGGAGGGGGGGGGGGGGGGTTACTTGTAGAAAAGAAACGTGTTTCACATTGTCCTCCACAGGCCCCACACGATGATGGCAAAACATCAACCTGTCCAATTGAAATTGTAAGGTACAAGTAGACAGTTCTTGATAAAGATTATTAGCAGCAACTAAAGTAGCTGTACCTCTTCTGGTGCTGCGTATCTACATAGTGCTGCAGAAACTTCATCAGGGTTGCCCTGAGCTATAGCACGACGACCTGCAACAGCTCCAACTAAGCCATGAGGCTCGGTTTGCAACCCGCCAGAATTGGACCCCACTGCTGAATCAGGCAAAACAGCCTCTCCAGGTTGTTCTGGTTCAACAAGGTAACCAAGTGCTGCTTGCTGTTCACGTGTCCTCTCATAGAATCTCACAGATAGCAAAGGGTCTGATGATGGAGCATGCCTGTGGTTTATAAGGATTAATCAACATACCAAAGTAAATAAAAAAAGTACATGCAAGGGGGCAAAAAAAACCACATATCTGCTATTACTATCTTTACTATGTACAATCTATGTAACTCAAATCACTAATGTTATGCGAAAAGACATCGTAAATAATATTATCACGGAGGGAGAGAGTGTGTGTCCCGAGAAGGCAAGTTGCTAAACATTTGCACTACGAAGCCTTGAACAATGTCTTCCACATAAGACGTATATCTATTCTAAATCTCAAATAATGTGAATTACGAGGTATACAAAACAAACTTACGGGTTCTCAATAAAGCTGTTTCCTGCAGGATCATCAAGAATAAAGGTAAATGCAGCTTCTCCAGACCCAAGAGATCTCAGCTTCACTAAAAATTGATCAATGGCTTCAGCCTTCTGAGGATCTACTTTCTGCAGGAGATAACTAATGTGTCAGTACATCAACATGTAGAAAGCCAAGTATACAAGGTCCCAAAGATTCACCTTTCTTTCGTCTTGAAGAGCCTTCAGCTCGTCCACAGCTCGCATAATAATCCCTTCCACCTGATTTACGAGGTATAAGAATAAGCAAGCTAGCAGAAGAAGAAATTATTTTGAAAGGAAATAATTTCGCAACAAAAATCGAATACAGCAATGACTGAAGCATACAGTAGAAAGTGTCCCACGTTGAGCTTCTGGAGGAATTTCAAAGTCCAGTTCTGGGATCTGTAGATGATTTAAACGAGAAGTTATAAATGCAATATAGTGTATGTAGTTAACGTTAACATATCAACAAAACAAATATCCGCATACCTTGATAGTCGCTGAATCAGACTTCACAACCTGACGGTTTAGTATCTGCACCAGTACCACTAGTTAGTCACAGTAGATACTTCACAAATGACCAAATAAAGAGAAAACATCCATGCAGCAGAAGACATACCTCGAGCTGCCCTGATGGAACCTCCAAGCTATAGCAGCACCCCTTCGGTTGAAGCTGTCCAGCAAACTGAATCTCATTGTTCCTGACAAAGATGTGCGCAAACTAAAATTATAATTCACTAATAGCAAATACTAGCTCTACCAATCCAACAGTGAGGACAAATGTCCCAGTAAATAAAAAAAAATGGGCATATCATTACCTCTCACCACAATGCGGGCACTCGAAGGCCATCAGAACCACCTGCAGATTCACAAAACGGCTCCTTCGAATCATTTAATAAACAGAGTAAGAAGATCACGCCATGAGCAGGCACACCACGTACCTCCCGGAAGTGAGGGATCAGCGTAAGCAGCAGCCTCGAGGTGCCCTAGACACATAGAAAACGAAGGAATAGGCCTCAGAACCCGCAGCAAGCGCCCCGAACCGAACAGAACAACTGAAAGCGAGAGCTAAGCTACGGGGGGGGGGGGGGGGGGGGGCACTCACGTTCTCGCCGCAGCGCATGCATAGGGACTCGATCTCGTGGACCGGTGGGGCGTGCGCATCCTCCTCGCCAGCCCCAGCCGCCGACTCCGCCGCGGAGCGGAGGTCCACCACCACGCGCCCGTCGTCGCCGGAGCTCGCCATTAACGCCGCGGAACAGTTGTCGGCTGGAGCACTCGTGGAGGACACGGACTCCGTGGAAGCTTCTCGCGATCTCTATGCGTCGATTTGGTCGCGGTGCTCGTGCGAGAGTTGCCGTTCGCCTATGCAGGTTTGGCGGCTTCGCGTCGCGGCGGGAGGGATGGAAGGGAAGGGAACCGAGAACGGGAGCGAGTGACCTAGGAATCTCTAGAAACGTCGGCGCAAAGATGGGCTGGGCTGCGATACTGTGGATAAGGTCTGCTACATGGTGGCGGGCCCGGAAGGCCGGGGGGGCAATTATCGTGCTAATTTTAGCCCAATCGAGTGGCCATTGTCGATTTCTTTTCTTATTTTCTTATTTTCTAATTCCAAAAAATAAACACTCTGTTTTTTTTCATAAGGAGCACCATTATCCGTTCTTCCTTTTAGTTTCCCTTGAAATAGACTTTTGCCTCGATATGTATAATAAAGTCTAAAAAAATGTGAGAGTTCACAGATGATGACCAATACATTATACGGAGTAATTCTTAGCTAAAAGTGTGGTGAAAATAGCCATAAAGTGAGTGTATGAGTATGACATGTGGATGAAGAGGCTATGAAAAAAGGCATGGATTTCAATAGTTACGACACTCAATGACTGTACACGAAAACGGAATAAACTTCGTTGAGGTGCCGTTAGGATTAAAAGTGTGGTTGAGGGCTTGCTGAATATCTCCATTTCATTTCATCCTTCGAGGATAAACAACATGTAATGTCTATCGCATTATAGTGCTGCGAATTTCCTTTTCGTTAAACGTAGCTTAGATCCCTCGTCTCATTTACCGCACACTACGGCAACGCGCCGCAATGTCGAACAAAACTAGGTGTGTGTTTAGTTGGTGAGGTAAGGAAAAAAAATTCTAGGAAACGTGTGCTGTGTGAGCATGAATAGAAAAAATTAAAAAAAATTAGAGAAGAATTTTTTCAGAAGCGTGTTTTCTAGGGGGAATTGAATACTAAAGTCCAAAAGAATTTTTTATCTAAACACGTCTGATTCACGGTGGCACTTATGAGTATGCCAAAATATTATTTCACGATGACTTGATTCATTTACTTCTACAACTTTGCTATATCAAAACTATACCATGCCAGAATATTGGTATAACCAAAATCTAGGCAAAAAGTTGTGGGTATCAAATTTAGATCGAAACCAAGTGAAATAAGTGTTAAATTAATCTTTCAAAAAAATAAGTGTTAAAATTTATAGACGTGTCCTTGATAGTACATTTTAACAACCAACCACCCTTTGTATATACTGACCGAAATCAACAGGTAACGTTTGCCGTTTCGCAGCACAGAAAGATCAAGTTGCTTTTTTTTTTTCGTGAAAGACAGAAAGATCAAGTTGGCCTTGTCTGACAGCCCGAGTTGTTTGTCGTGCTCGTGCCGCCCTTCTCCGTGGGCTATCGCACAGCCAGGCTGCCAAAACGAGACGCGCCAGCCGCCAGCGTCCACGGACTAGTGCGCGCCCACAAAGGCTGTGTTTAGTTCATGAAGGGAAAAGATCTTTTGTTTCTGGATGCGTGTTATGTGAGGGGGATGAATAGGAAAGGTGAAAAAGAAATTTTTAGGGGGAATGAATAGATCTTTTGCATCTAAACACAACCAAAACCCCACTCTCCCCTCCCTAAAACCCTAATCACAAGATCAGTCGTCAGCGCCAACCCCCCGCCCCTCACCCCAACCATCCTCTCGCGCGCCGCCAAAATGCAGGCCGCCGCCGCCGTCCGCCACCCGCGCGTCCTCGCGCCGTCCGCGGGCCGCCCGCGCCGCCGGCCGGGCACCGTCCGCATGGCGCTGCGCGAGGACGGGCCCTCCGTGGCCATCGTGGGCGCCACGGGCGCGGTGGGGCAGGAGTTCCTCCGCGTCATCACCGACCGGGACTTCCCCTACCGCAGCCTCCGCCTCCTCGCCAGCGAGCGCTCCGCGGGGAAGCGCCTCGCCTTCGAGGACCGCGAGTACACCGTCCAGGACCTCGCCGCCCCGGGGGCCTTCGACGGCGTCGACATCGCGCTCTTCAGCGCCGGCGGGGGAGTCAGCCGCAAGTACGGGCCCGCGGCCGTCGCCAGCGGCGCCGTCGTCGTGGACAACAGCTCCGCGTTCCGGATGGACCCCGAGGTGCCGCTCGTCATCCCCGAGGTCAACCCGGAGGCTATGGCCAGCGTTCGGCTGGGGCAGGGCGCGATTGTGGCGAATCCGAATTGCTCGACCATCATCTGCCTCATGGCTGCCACGCCGCTCCATCGCCATGCCAAGGTTTCCGTCCACCTTTGGGCACTTTGGGATTTCAGAATCGTCATCTTTTCACCTTTTTGTCGCTTCTCAAAATACTGGCGCCGAAGAAATTTGCTATTAATATATGAAATGAGTATTGGATTGGAATTTTAAGGGATTGAGTCTAAATTAAACTATTTTCCCCTTCGACCCCTCCCATTCCAATTGATTCCACTAGTTTCTAAGCAAGCCGTTATGCTTCCTTCTACTGAATAGAATGATACCATTAAGAGAATTATGCTTCATGATCCTTACTTATAGATGAAACAGTTCTTATAACCCAATATTGGTGCACCAAATTTTAATTCTATTATCAGCCTTGAACATAAAGAACATATTACCATTCAACAAAACTTACAGCCACTTATGAGGCTGTTTTGTGGATGAAATCTTGCACTAAAAATGCTTTAGCCAACGAAATGCACAATACACATTCCTCTATATTTTGGAATTTTGGAATTTGCTAGTATTCTGCTAGTGCATTTTTCCCCAGAACCTCTGGAGAATGTTTGCCGTAGGTTAAGCCTTGTTTGGTTATAAGGGAATTGGAGGGGGGGTTGGGAGGGGTTGTAGGGACTACAAATCAAATCCCCCTCAGTCCCTTTTGGAAGGGCGAGCAAGCCCTTAGAGATGCATAGATTTGTGCGTGTGAGCTAGAGTATTTTGCAGCATGGTTTCTGCTACTGCTGCTTGACGGATTTTCATTTAGCATGTATGAGTTGCTTACTGGGTGCTTCATGAAATCGAATTAATGGCAGGTGTTAAGGATGGTTGTCAGCACTTACCAAGCCGCAAGTGGTGCTGGTGCTGCTGCAATGGAAGAACTTAAATTGCAGACTAAGGAGGTACACTTTTTTTCCTTCCCTATGTTGCTCTTTCCAGTTGTGATGCTTGTTTGGTTACACGCTAAGTGATATGAACTTCATTTAGGTCTTGGAAGGGAAGGCACCGACATGCAACATTTTCAAACAACAGGTTGTTCATGCTTACAAATTGTACTGTCCTGAACACGCCATGTTAATTTATCCATGTACTCTTTATGCTGACGTCTGTCTCCCTTGTGCAGTATGCATTTAATATATTTTCGCACAATGCACCAGTTCTTGAAAATGGGTATAATGAGGAAGAAATGAAAATGGTAAAGGAGACCAGAAAGATCTGGGTAAGTGTTTGTCTCGTTGGTCCTGAGTCCGAATAACTCCTACCAAGTCTGCATTAATCTCTGCCAAACTTTTCTCTTCCCTGGGCAATTTGAGTCCCTTTCTAACTTTAAGCTCCTCCATTCCCAGAATGACAAGGACGTGAAAGTAACTGCAACCTGCATACGGGTTCCTGTGATGCGTGCGCATGCTGAAAGTGTAAATCTGCAATTTGAAAAGTCACTTGATGAGGTTAGTACCTGCATGCGATGTGCCAGCTAGCATAAAAAACCTTTTTTTGTAGCAATATATTCATTGGTGTTGTACTATTCTCATTGTCATTTTTGCACTTTGGTTATTCCTTGGGACCAGATACTTGTTATCTACGCTGGTCAGTATTTATTTGAATTTGATGATGTGAAAGAAAACCAAATTACTGCTTACCAGCTGTAGCGTCTGCACAACTTCTGAACTCGTGTGCTTTGTGCATGTGTACTTCGAAGGACACTGCCAGAGAAATTCTGAGGGCTGCTCCAGGTGTTACCATTGTTGATGACCGTTCAGCTAATCGGTTCCCTACGCCTCTAGAGGTAACTGGACATTGTTTTCTTTGATGATAATATAGGTCATTGCTTAGGGTTTAATTGATTTTGTCTCTGCCCACCAATCTAAGAGCAGAGTGGATGATATTACCGATTGCCCTCATTTCATCCATAAAGCTCCTGTCTTCAGTGGAGGAAGTTAGGATGATGGTTACTAAAGAAACCATCTATATTTCAGGTATCAGATAAAGATGACGTAGCAGTGGGTAGGATTCGCCAGGACTTGTCACAAGATGATAAAAGAGGGTATGCATCCTGATTAAGAACTATGAATTTGTGATACACTACTTTTTTAACATATTGAAATGAATCTTTATATTGAACCTAATCATCTACACTATGGCAGGTTGGACATATTTGTCTGTGGTGATCAAATACGCAAAGGCGCTGCGCTCAATGCTGTTCAGATTGCTGAAATGCTACTGAAGTGATTATCCTCCTGTATCTCTCCGTGTTCCAAATTGGTGTACTCATTGCTGAACTGATGTATTCTGGTTAGTCTGGGCTCAATTTTGGTCTATATAGATTGTAATGTATCTTGCAATAATGGTGAGACTGGCTTGAGTCAGTTGTTGCACACAAAAGTGCACTCGGAGTTGGGAAATGATGGGCCATCTTTACATCACGCTGGTTAATATGTTTTCAAATTCGTCTAACACTCTGCCGGTACTGGATCCTTGTTAATATGTGGACTACGGGGCCAAAATTGTCCCGGCCGATTTACACGTTCCTGCTCAAGAAATAGGGAACGATGTAACTTGATCCAGAAGGCCGAGACCCGAGAGTAACTCTCAGTGGCATGAATCATCTGGTACAGTTTGTTGAGAGAAATATGTGCAACAGAATCATCTGGTGTAGTTTGTGGAGAGAAATATGTGCAACAATAAGGAATGGGGATGTGGAAGGGGGGAAAAAGTTTGGCCGCTGAACTTCTGTGGCCGCATGATGTTGCTGTATCTGAATTGAGGTTACATGAACTAAGTATGGGGATTCTTCCTTCAATATGTGATGCTTTATTTCAAGTGATGGTATTGTCTTACTCAGTAAATCTGATATATATACTGGTGGCATCGGTTTTTCAAAAAGATGATGATGTCATTGGGAAGGTAATCTTTTATTTCTGTACTGCTAAAATAACTTGCAGTGAGAAGGTTGGATGCATGTGCTCGCCGGCTGCATCTTGTAACCACTCTTGACGAGGGGTTAATCGGGGTCACCTCGAACAGATTAACCTTGTGTTTTGTAAGAACTGAAGTTAGCAATATAGTATAGTACACTAGCGTAGTAAAATTATGCACAGCTCCGTTCCCATTCTGGCGCAAGTAGGCAATTGGCCAATTGCCAAGGGCAAAGTCGCTACCTGCTAAATGCCAGTCGTTTGGTCATCCTGCCTTGTGCAGTTATGCTCTGATTGCTCAATAACATGCTTCGCTTTGAGATGTGGTGGCCAGCTAGCAGTCCTTTGTACTGGTCGGCAGTGACTTGTTTTTTACTGCTCACGGGTGGGGGACAATGAACGATGGATCCCATGTTTTCCACTCTGAGCTCCCAGCGCCCAGCTCCACCGCAGCTAGCAAGTGAGCAGACTCGGCAAAGACCTCATCAACTCGAGACTTCATTGCGGCGGTTCAGTGGGGCTTCGTGCCTTTGTTCGCGAAACAAACCACCGACGCGTCGCTGTCAGTGAGCGAGCGAGCACTAGTGTCATGGAAGTAACTGAAGCTCTGGGGTAGGGCCGATGCGGTCTGCGCCACCGACGCTCGTCGCATGCTTCAGTCATGCCGCACTGCCTTGGAGCTGAGCCAAAGCTCACACAAAACCCGGATGCCCAAAGCACATTTTTGCAGAGAAATGTCTGTAACTCCAACTAACAAGCACGATCTCTAGCATCTCATCTCTAGCTCCCAAGCAAGGCTTTATTGCAATACACAACATTATTATCACCTGACTGGCCTGTAGTATATAGAACATTAATACCACAAAGCTCCATTTTCATGTCCCATGTACATAGTAGACTAGTAGGAAGTGAAACAAGGCGGTTCAGGCGGGCAAGCAGAGTACTAGCAGGACACAGGCCTCTCTCAACACAAACATATATGGATACACGCATCCATGCTCATGGTATGCATGCATGTAAAGTAAGGGTGCTTAGCCTATAATACGCGTGACGGCGACGGCGAGAGATCATCATGGGCACTTGGGCCTGGTGCGGTTGCCGTGGCCGGTGGTCATGTCGCGGTAGCAGGGGCACTCGTCCTTGTTGCCGGCCGTCCCGGAAGGCACGCACTTGCAGGTGGCGCAGCAGATCCCGCAGTATTTGAGGCAGTCGTCGTGCCGGCTCGCCTTGGAGCACCTCGTCGAGCACTTGCCGTCGCAGAACTCTGACGAGACCCCGAGCAAACTCATTCATGTTAATAGCGGCGAAATTGCCAGTTCCGGCTGCCAAGAATCAGCAAGAAACGCGTGAGATGGGGCTGGTGGTTACCTGATCCGGCCATGGAGACACGGAGCGAGGGAGGCGCCAGGAGGAGGAAGAGGAGAGCCAGGGTGGCCGTCGTCTGAAGCTTCATTCTGCTGGCCTGGGCTGCTGCTGCTCTCTTTGTGTGAGCTTGCTGATGCTGGGGGTGGTGGCGATGATAAAGTGGGTGGTGGCCTGGGGTTTTTGTGAGATTTATAGGCCCGATCACCGGGACGCTTTTGCTCATCGGTGGTGTAGTGTAACCAGGGAAGGGTTGTTGGGGTTAGCAGCTGGTGCTGGTGCCTGAAGTGCAGATGCCAGATGGGTTGGCTTAACTGGTGGCCTGTGTGAGAGTAAAGCGTCAGCACAGGCGGCCATGGAGATGGACCCATGAGGCCATGACCCATCTCGAGGTGTTGCATTGACGAGATGTGTGAGCTGGAATCCAAAAGGCTTGACCTAGGGAGGTCACCATGCTAGGTGAATTCACTTGACCACGGTAAAGTCACACACCAACTTATCCGTGCTCCTTCCTATACATGAGCCGTTTCTAGTTCTCACGCGCAAGACGCTACTAGTACCAGATTATACATTTGGCAGCTCTCGTTAAGCGACTGACTAGGTGCTGGAAATTGTAGGTCGGGTCGTATGAAAAGGACGATTTCGTCGTACGAATTAACCCTGGAGCCCTTGTGTGTATTGCACTCCTTACATGCATGTTCAGCATGAGTAGTACAAGAATGACACTGCTGCAAACACAGTGATGCACGTACTCCACCAGCACTAGAAGCACCTGATCCAGCTCATGTGTGCATTGCAATTTGCAAAGGCAAGGCAGCCGAGAGTTTTAAGCTTGGAGCACTCTCGGGTCTCCGGCTAATGACCAGGCAACGAGTACGATACCGCGCGTTGCTTGGCTTGTGGGGGTCGGAGGAGCATATAGCACAGTGCGTTCGCGTCGCGAACGTGGGTGACCGAGCCTAGCGAGAGCCATCACGCATGGCTCATGAGTGCCAAGTGTGTGTGGAGTGGAGGCGGCCAGTTACCACATATGCGCGGCGTCACTCTCACGATCGCTTACCAAGTTACCTGTTGACTTGAGCCCAGCAGTCTGGCAGCTGGCCGATATCGATGTCGCGGGACTGTCCCCTGAAAATCAAAACGGCGCGTAACGGCGTAAGGATGGTTGCGCGCCAACTATTTCCCTGTGAGCTTGGCACGGTTCAGTTCATCTAAAAAGTGCAAGTAGTATGGTGACTCCGGTTCGTCAAGGCCTAGAACATTCTCTAGCGAGACATACGCATTCACTGAAGTGGAGAACATGCTACCCTTACAAGACAAGTAAAAAACCCCACGATGCTACTACGCACACCGTCTCGCATAATGAAGAAATCAGCAAGCGGACACGTTATGGTTGGATACGCCCGGGAACCAGCACGCGCAGAACAAACCGGGCCGGCAGCTCACCTGCCGTCGTCCTTCACCGCAACTTTTTTTTCTGTCAGAACTCAGAAAAAGGCGTCCTCTTTCTAGCACTTGCTAGCTAGCTCTCCGAGCGAGCACGTAGCGGTCGCGGCGCCCTGGCGGCTCCCGCTATCCGGCTCGGCGCGCTTGGACGGCAGCGGCCGCACATGCGCGCGACCGAATCGTATCTGGTGGGGAGGGAGGGCGGCGGCCCGCCCGAGCGGATAGAGTGTAGAGACACGGGCGCGGCCGCGTCGGCTTTAGCGTGATGGAGGCCGCGATCGCGACGGGCCACGCCGAACTGTGCTCTCTCTCGCTGCCGGCCGACGAGAGGATGCGCGGGGCACGCGGTTTCCTTATCTTTTGGCCAGGGCTGGGGAGGCGGCAGCGCAGAGCCGCGGGCCTGCTGCTGCTGCTGCTGCTGCTGCTGGTGTGGCGCGCCGATGCGGATGCGTTCGAAGGTTCATATCGGGATGTGTGGCGTAAGGAGCCCAGCGTGACAACGTCTTCCCCCGTTCGAACCGTGTGCCGGGAAGCCTTGGTTGGCTTGTGCTGCCTATAATATAAGATAACAATGAATAGTTTTTCAAGTTTAGTTCCCGAGTACTGAATACGATGTTAAGTGGCCCGGACCTTGTCTGACGGGATATATAGGGCGTGTTTGGTTTGCTGCATGTGGACTAGCGTGGCACGAAATGCAGTTTGCAGCAGTTTGGTTGCCTGCACCTAGCCTTGGGCCTGGTCTGCGGGGTGCATTTCGGCCCCCCAAGCCTGCATCCCAGGAAACGAAATCTCATTCCGTTTCTTCCGAGCTTGGGACATGACGGTACTCGTGGCAGTCACAAATTGTTTTGTTGGTGAGCAGATTTAGGCAACCAAACACGTGCTCCATACATCCTGTATCTAGCCATGCATTCAACCAAACAATGGAGTGTTGCATGTACAAAGCCTGGTCCAGCCGAGCCAGGATGACCAGAGCAACGAACCAAACGCGCCCATAGATATTCAGTGGTTCAAAACGAGAGAACAAATTAGGTACTTTTTGCAACAAAAAATGTTTCCACTAAATGCTCACATCATCGTCACAGAACGACAACCTTTTTTCAGCCTTAGAGCTACCACAGCCGCAAACGGGAAACACATCTCATCAACAACACAAGATATACAGCAGGAAATGCTAACAAGGAAACCATTTTGTAAGTAGGGATAATATAGCACATGATGTTGAGTAATACTATATCCCAACAGCAAACTAAGCTCAGAAGCCATTATAGTAAAAACAAACTGAGAACGTAAAAGATGGGGGGTTAACCTAAGCTATCAGAAGGAAAGAAAATTCTAAGTACAGGAGATGTTAGTATAAATGGATTCCAAACATTGGGTTGCCTGCAAGCCATGCCTGACATACACAAAAACAGTTACACTTTCACCTTCTTGCTATTAGATTTCTCAACTTTTTCAGTTTCAACATTCATCTTCTTTATGGAATCCAATAGGGATGGTGACTGCTCTTTGCTGGATGATGATTTCGCAAAAGGGTTAACTGGCCGCTGAAGCTCTGTTCGATTGCAGTCTTCAGTGCTCATCTTTCTTGCCCCATTCTGATCCACGCCTCCATTTTTATTCTGATCAACTACAGTTGCATTTGATGCTCCAATCTTGTCTCTCTTTGTTTCGCTATTTTTGGATACTTTGGCCAATGGAGTAAAGGCAGGTGAAGGTGAAGCTTTTGGAGTGTTGTTTCCTCGAGCTTGTTCTGCTTCTGGCTTCTTTGGTTCAGTTAAACTGTTTTCTTGATTGCCAAGTTTCGGTATGGGTAATGAAGATCCCAGAAAATTGTTTAAATTTTGCGCCAACTTAGAAGGTGGAGTTTCATAAGTGGTCAACACTGGTGTGTTCCTCTTGATTGTAGCATTGGAGCAAAAACCTACTGCCCCAACAACTTTTCTGTCATTTAACATCCTCTCCTGCAACATGATATTCTATAATCATCAGTCGAACATGGCAAGGTGTTGTAAACAAGCACACAAATCAAGTCTTGAAAAATAGATTGTTTCAGTTAAGTAGAAAATTAAGGTGTGTGGCCTTCACCTCAAGTATGGAGCTGAACTTCTCTTGCAACATGGGTAGTTTCAAGCGAGTCACTAGTGTAAGTGCTCCCTTCATTGACTTCTCTAGTGTCAGTGATTTTGCAAGCTCAGTAGCTCGAACAAGCTTATCACCTTCAGGAAACAAAAAACATAGGAATGTAAGTTTCATACAAAGCTAAAAGTAGATGATTTTTTTAGTTCAAGTCTGGTACCACTGCAGCAGCTAGATATGAGCCTCAAAATGCACCGGTCAAGTCCTGCCTCCATGTTGAATGCTTCATCTTCGTATGCACTTGTGTCCAGACCTAATGCAGCCGTTTCATCCATCTTGTTTTGAATCTGAGACAAACAAGAATTTTATTCACCAGATCACATAACACAGATAACACATACAGTACTGGAAAGGAACAGTATGAACCTGTGACAGATGTAGCTTCCTCATCATGAACTCATTTTCCAAACTATTAGCACCAAGGTCAGATGAAGCGATGGGAAATGACAACTCAAGTATTGTTAGCACAGGCTTGGGCATCACCTAAGATCAGGAGCAGATAAGTCAAAGGGCAAACCAATTCAAAGTGAATAAACTGACAATTGGTTATTGTCAAGTTTCCAACAACCATTTAGGGCAGTACATTATGCTTTAGTTTTCAAAAGGACAGAAATAGATTAAAGAGTCTACAAACTTTCTTTTTGGGGAATTAGCAAGTCACCACAAAATAAATGAAACCAAGACAATCAAACTAAACTATTGCAGTTTCATTAATAAGCTAACACCACAAAAATAAAGCTTTAACCTTTCAGTTTACATAGCTAACTATCTGTCGTTAAAAAAATTCCACTAATACAAAAGCAGCTGAAAAAAACAAATCATACCTGTGGATAAGACTGAGGGTGCTTGCACAGAATGCAGAATATGTTATTAGCATCCAAACCTACCACCCAATGGCTTTCATCTTCAGATTTTCTTGCCTTGACCGAACTGAAATTAAACAAAGTGATTTTCTGTGCCTCAGCAATAACTTGAACGTTTATGCGTACAGAATAAATATTCAATACCTAAATAATGGAAGCCAACTTCCGCCAAACTGACTGGAAAAGACCCTTAATGTTCCCTGGAAATTTTGTTTCTCATTTAAAACATTCCTGTATACCAATATCATTACATCTATGTTCGAAACTAATATACTCATAGGTCATACGCACCTTGGAATCATATGAACTAAGTTGACCATTTTCACTGAATCCAAACCAGGATAATTGAGATGATGGAGTCAAAAGAAGGCGGCCAGACAGTGACTGTGCTCTTTCAGATATGTTGAATACCTTAACATCAAGCACCTGTCAATACAAGTTAAAAATATTTAGTCAGTTATGGTATCACATAGTTTACAGAAATGACTATAGAACGGGTCACCTAAATCCATAAGGTAGCTTTGGCACAACATATATAAATATCCCTATTCTTGGCACTATGGCAAATTAAGATGCTGACAAATACCTGATCTCCTGAGGGCAGACAATCAGAAGCATGAGATACAATAGCTAGATGATCCCCATGACCTGCTGCTGTAACAACTGGGCCACTAACTGAAAGGATATGCATCTGCAGAAAAGAAAATTGTTATATTAGTGTTGTGATGCTATTTTGTCTTCCATAAGAGATAGGTGAGATGCACGGTAAGTAACCAAGGAGTTGATCAGAACGCAGGTTACCACGCTAGCAATTAGATATGTAGAGGGACGATGGAAAATAGAAAAGGAGTGTTGGGGTATAGCAACTGGAAATATGGAGATGTATTTGTCCATGAATTGTGTCCATCTTGACCTCCACTGATAGTGTTATGACTTAACTCTCCTCTTACCACTACTGCATGGACCTCAAATTGAGCTTGCATTCTATCATTTCTTAAAAAAACTTTCTACTCCTATATTGATTGGACTATTCTTTTCCCCTGTTTTGGCCAACTATTGCCCTTCCCTATCTGACATGGAAAGCACCTGCAAGACTACAAGACCTCTATAAGATCTAGAGCGATCATATTTCCTCTTCAGTCTTCAAGTAAAAACAGACCATTAGTGCCATAAAAAAAGTTTTTTATCCGCAATTTACTATCAATTGTAAGGGTTCTTATCCCTTTTACTTCTTAATACAATGATGTGCAGCTCTCCTTACCTATCAAAATTTCAACCTTAGGGGGCTCTAGGCGGTATGTTGTTTATCCCTTTTTACTTCTTAATATAATGATGTGCGGCTCTCCTGCATATTCGAGAGATAAAAAAGGTTCTAGGCAGAAGCTTTGGACATGAAATTAATTTGAAACGGTAGCGGCTTCCTTCAGTATAAAGATCCTTGCTAAATCACATACAAGAATAAGACTAGACAATTAAAAATGTATTTAAAATGCAATTCTCAGGAAACTTAGTACAACCTGCAAGCCTCCTTCTGTGAAAATGCGCACAAAATTTAAGTTTGTGACTGCAGCAACCCATCCAGCACCAAGAGCCACAGCCTTCACTTCTTCCCCCTCAAATCTCATTGACCACTAATTTCGAACATAAAAATATTTTTGTCAATAATGGATACAGCTCTATACTTTTGATTTCCATGTGTTGAACTTATATAACCTGAACACAACTTGTAAGTAACATACCTCACTGTTACCAGCCCAGCTATCGAAAGGGCGGTACATTAGAGTGCTCATATTCTTGTCACCTTTACATGGATTTGCAAACACACTCCCTGATTCGTTCAGTGCAGCCATTGTGAAACCAAAATAGTCCGTCATGGAAGGAACTCTAGGGCCCCTTCCTGTGTCATGAAAGTCAACCTGGAAAAATGCACATGGAATTATCACTATAAGAAAGAATTGAAATGTCAACAGATGGCTCGATTCACATGCAAGGTGTAATCAATAGAGTGCATATTATTGGCTGAGGCAACATGTAACAGCTCATTTACCTCTACATGTGAATGCCCCTCGTTTTCAATAGTAGTAATACTTCCAAGCATGTTGTAGGCGAGGAAATTTCGCATGCCAGGCTGAGGCGGTGTTGATCCAGGCTGGAAAGCAGCTTGCATTCTTGCAGTAACTAGCCTCCCTGAAGTTGCAGAATCATCGTTTGCCTTCTCAGTATCCTTCTTTTTATCTTTATGCTTATCTTTCATTCTTTTGGATGAATCCAATTGATGTATTAAATCCTCATCTTCACTGTATCCATCAAATGTGGACTTCCTCTTTAGTCTCTTGTGGCTCAAAGGAGCTGAATCAGAAAGACTTTCATCAATATCATCCTCCAAGCCACCAGAGGTACATGGCTTCTCATCATCATCGTCGTCGTCGTCATCAAACAAAGAAACCTTAGTGGAGTTGAGGTCTGGTATACCCTCAGTAGGTGACTTCATAGTCGATGGTATAACTGATTCCCAGATGCCAAACCTGCCCATGACATCAATCAGAAGCAAAGAATTTCCGTCTGGTTTCCAAGCCAAGCTGCATATCCTCTCATCAAACTTCTGCCTCTCAATGTCCTGCCTTGACTTCACATCCCAGACGAGCACCTGCCTATCCAGGCCAGCAGTGGCCAGGTATCTCCCATTCGGAGACCAGCACAAGCTGCACACTGGCTGCTCATGATCTCCTTTCAGCGTGGACACTTCCTCGCCAGTGTCCCTATCATATAACACCACATTGTTCCTCAACCCAGGAACAGCAAGGGTCTGCCCGTCAGGGCTCCAACACAGCACATTCCTGACCGAATTATCTGAACGGAATGTGGGAGCGACGCGGGATAAGGTACGGGCCTCACCACCAATGCAAAGGTCCCAATACATGACAGTGCCGAAGCTGTCGACCGAAGCTAGGTAATCATTCTTTGGGTCGAAAGCCAGTCCTGTGACGGAGCCCTTGTGGCCCTTGAGCACCTTGGAGATGGTGTTGTCGATGGTCGCAATCAGCTTGATGCCATCGTCGTCGCCTGCAGCTGCCAGTAGGGTTCCCTTCTTGTTGAAGGCAAGTGACCGGATGGGAAGTGTGAAGCGGGCCACATTGCTCTGGAATTTCCCCTCTGCAACGAAAAAACGAATCCTCACAGATCTGGCGTTAAAAAAAATCAATCAAGACACGAATCTAATGCCTGCGTCAAGGCAGCGGGATCCACGAACCTGGGAAGGTGAAGAATTTGACGGAGTGGTCGATGGATCCGGACGCCAGCGAGCCGCCGGAGCCCGGCGCGATTGCGAGCGCCGTGACGCCGTCCTTGTGGAGCCGGATCGTGGTCAACGGCGCCAAACCCGAGCCCCGTCCGCCGGCGAGCACCGCGGCTGCGTCATGGATCAGGACGGCGGTATCGGAGGCGGACGCGGTCACGACATGCTGCCCGCCGGGGCCCCACGCGGCGGAGCAGAGAGCCGGAGAACTCGACTTGTGCGCCTCACGGAGTTTCACCGCGCGCCCTTTCATGGCGGCCCTTCGCGCGACTGCAGGCGCCGGCCGGTGGGAGCTCCTCGCACTGCGGCCCTCAGGGACGGAAGGAGGGGACAGCGGGCGGTCACCGCTGGCCGCTCGCCGGTTTGTCGCTAGAGGGAGCGGGAAGGGGTGGGCGTGTGGGCGGCGGCGACCTACGAGTGGAAATGGATTTGCGAGATTGTGGAAGATTTGCGGGCGTGAGCTTTGATTTTGTTGGTTATGTTTCCCGCCGCCGGGAAAAATTGGCGGGCGATAGCGCGGGAAAGGTGGTTTCGGCGGGACGAGAGAGACACGGTGGGGAAAGTTTCTGAATTCTGATACTGTGTGTTGGGCTGGGATCTGCTCGTCGGGTTTTGGGCCGGGATCTGTTCGATTTTGCCAACACTTAGGCCTCCTCTGGAACGTAGGAATCCAAGAACATAGAAATAGAAAAAATAGAGGAATAAGATAGGAATGAATGTGCAAAACTAAGGAATCAAAACCAGAGGAATTGTGGAACATTAGCGTTTGGATAGCGTAGAAAGAACTCAGGAATTCCAAAGGAATGTTAAGAGCACATTTCCAGTTAGTTACAATGTAGCATGCTTTGATTGGGCACATAAGATGAGTGTATGTTTTGATTAGCAACCAGCTATAACCATTTGCCTTTGCTTGTCCTCGTTCCTTGTCCACAGAAAATTTACAAAAAGGTTTGAGTGGATTTTTTTTTTCCTGTGGTTTTTCTATGGAATCAAAGGGAAAAGATTTTTTCCTTTACGTTTCCTATGACTCATTCCTATGAACCAAAGGCTGCCACAGTACCAAATCCATCTCTTTATACTAATTCTGGTGCATTCCCTGCACCAGGAGGGTGGCCACGTCGGCCACAATTCGTCGGCCGTCGGATCGGTCGATCTGACGGCCAGAAATAGATGGGGCGTAAATTTTTTTAAGAAACACCCCGAACTTTAATAGAATCAAATCGTAGTCTATAAAATTTTTCAAAATAGTCCCTATGTTTTTCAAAAACACTATAAACTTTGCAAAAGAGACCCTATGCTTTCAAAAAACCCAAACTTCAATGAAATCAACTCGTATAGTCCATGTAATTTGACAAACGAGCCCCCAGGCTTTAAAAAAACACCCCAAACTTCGGTGAAATCAACCTACAGTCCATGGAATTTTACAAAAGTGCCCCTACACTTTTCATAAACCCCCAAACTTCATTTAAATCAACCCACATTCCATATAATTTTACAAAAGAGCCCCTAGGATTTAAAAAAACCTCTCAAACTTCAGTGAAATCAACCCGCAGTCCATGGAATTTTTTAAAAGAGCCCCTAGACTTTTAAAAAACCATGAACTTCATTGAAATTAACCGTAGTCTATGAAACTTTCCAAAAGAGCCCCTATGCTTTGTAAATATCAATCTTACAAAAGTCCCCCCAAACTTTAACGAATTTGACACGTACTTTATTGATGGAAATTTGACCGTCGAATTGGCTCATTCGACAGCCACGAACACATGGCTAAAAAAAGACCCAAACTTCGATGAAATCAATACACAGTCCATGGAATTTTTCAAAATAGCCCCTAGGCTCCTCAAATTGCGAAATCAACCCGCTTAATGTACATCGATGACGGGTTAAATCGCCTCGCACATTCATACACCGCACACCTATTACAATTTCCTCGATATACATTTGTGCCGGGTCTCTCGGACGTTCCATACACATATCTCTATGGACCACATTTGACCAAGCCTATGATAAAATTTCATAAGTACAAATATATACATCTGTGAAGGGTCTCTCGGGGAGCGCCAACGGCGCAACATTTTTCTAGTAGGAAACTAGAATCCTATATTTTTTCCTTTGTTTTTCCTCCATTCCAAAGAAGCCCTAGGGTTTCAGTGGAAATCACATTTTCTCAAGAGCAAAAAAAAAAATATTTTCTCAAGAAGGCACTTGAATGGAGCACAATGTTCTAAAAAAAACTTACATGGAGCACAATAGAGAGTGGGAATCTAGGAGAAGATGGGAGATCGCTTCTCCGGAGATGAAGGGTTCGTCGGCAGGCGCGGATGTGCCCAGTGACGAGATGAGTGAGGTATTGGCATCGAGTTGGTTGCCAACTTGCCAGCCACTGTCTGCCATTGTCGAGAGTCGTTAGTCATGAGAGTTATACTCAACTAGGCTCATTTACATTAGCACACCCAGATTCTGCAGTAACAGTAGCAACCTATTTTTATAGCTCAATTATATTCGCCCGAATTGAACGCAATTTGCTAGAAGGCAAGCAAATGAACGCATCATAATTCATATCGAAGCTGAGATGCACTCGGCATTTCTTAAAACTCCAGAGCTTGTTCACACAAGCTAGAAGCATACGAGTTCAAGGTTATTCCAGACATTACTAGTAATTCAGATAACCACCACCACCAGGCACCAGGGGCACACTAACATTGTCAGCGAAGAGCTAGAGAATCCTACTAAGTCGAGCTAACCCAGGGCCAACCAAAACCAACCGACGCACTCCCTAGAAGTCTAGATCGCTACAAACCATCTCGGGTTAACTCAACTCCGTGGAAGAGGCTTCTCACTTCACAAAGTGGGGGTTGAGAAGCTTGGCAATCTCAAGGAATCCAACGCGCTCCCGCCCAGCAAACAGGACCTTCAGCTTCTCATCACAAACGACCACCTTCTTGTCTGCAGGATCCTGAAAGCAAAGGGTGAAAGTGTTACACGAGCTAACATGTAAAGCTATCTTCCCCATGATCACAAGGCATTGCAGTGAAAATGAGAATGCAAATAGTAAACTGGACTTGATAAAGTGTGAATCAGGCACAATGCATCCAATACATAACTAAGCACGCCCCTAAAATTTTTTGGGTCATTTGGGGAGCAGGCAATATTTGATAATGATTAATAAAGGTGCCTCAGGCAATTGTCTGTCTCAACCCCTTTAGGGCTTGTTCGGTTCCACCGGATTCAATCCGGGCCCGGAATGATAGATATAACAAGAAATTTATGATAGGTAAATCTGGAGACCGGGATTTATTCCGGGTCAGAAACTAATTTATTCGTGATGGATTCATCAAGAGAGCCGGAATGATTCCCCACCTCTTGACCAGTGGATTGATTCCTTGTCTTTTGGTGTCACTATTGTTAGTAAATTAGCTCTCGACCCGGAACGAATCCCGGACTCTTATTGTACCTATCATAAATTTCATGTTATATTTTCATTCCCGGCTCGGATTGAATCCGATGGAACCGAACAAGCCCTTAGGGGTCAGTTTCACAACTTAATCGTACTAAATCCAAAGTCCAAAGGTACATTTCCATGGAGTTGAATTGAAAGATATTAAAGACACCTGAACACCTATATAAATCCAAAATCCATATACAGAATAGGGATGACCTTCAGAAAATGCAGAAAAATAACAACTGCAGAAGCACAAAATCCAGAAAGCATATCTTGTTCAACAAGTACATTCACAAGAAAAGAAGTACAGGGAAATCTTATGTCTGTCACAACCAACTAGTAGAGTATTACAATTATGAGATCACCCGCACACAATCACATATAAGAGTATGTCGGCGATTTATGCTGACTAGGTTCTCGAGGGGATGCCCCGAGAGAAGGGTTTGAGGAGAAGTCGTCGAGAATCTAGAATCGATGGTGACAAGAGACGATTTAGACAGGTTCGGGCCGCAATATGCGTAATACCCTACGTTCTGTATGGTGTATCTTGTATTGATCTGGTGTGATGCAATGCCTGACGGCGTTACTCGATACCATGCCTGACGGCCTTGTTCGATGGTCTAATCTAGGGACCCCTGCCCTCCTTTATATATCCCAAGGGGCAAGGTTTACATGGTAAGTCTACTAATCGGTTACAATTGAGGAGTCCTAGTAGGACAAGGTGTCCTAGTAGGAGTCTAGCTTGATTAGGGAACCTAGGGTTTCTATACCCAACAGAGTATAAGACCACAATGCCACAAAATCATCGGTTCACTGTACCCAAATATCATGTATTGCTACTTAATCACAACTCTCTCGGAGTTCTACTTAATTGGAAATGGCATGTGTATTTTTAATTCACCTACAAATCAGGTAGTGTTTAGTTGATTGGAGGAGAAAAGAACATTTTTTGGGAAGCGTGTTTTGTGAGAGGGATGAATAGGAAAGTTGAAGGGAGTTGAAGGGAAATTTTTCTGGGAAGCGTATTTTCTGAGAGGGATGAATAGGAAAGTTGAAAAGATCTTTTGCAACTAAGCATAGCCTGAACAAAAAACAATCACAGTACTAAATAAAGCACTGCAGTGCCTATAGCCAAAATGCAATTACTAGTTCATAAGCAGAATCCTAACTGATGCTGTGACTATTGGCAGAATGCTAATTGATATTTAGACTACTGGCAGAATCCTACAGTGATTATTGGTAGAATCCTAAACGTTCGATGTGGCCGGGCTAAACTTTAGCCTGCCAGATCCATACACGCCCCAAATCAGCCAAAATCCGGTACATTTCGGAGTAAAGTGCCACATTAGTTCCTGTGGATGCTCCTAAACGTCTCTAATATGCATCCAAATTCCAAACAAGCAACGCCAACCACAGTACAGATACACAGTATAAAGTAACGGTTTTGCTCGGGGACCTGAAGGTTGTGCTGCTTGATGTAGGCCCAGAGGCGCTTGAGTGCCTCGGTGCGGGGGATTTCCGGGGCGCCCACGATTGCCTGCAGCGCCGGTGAGACGGGCTTCGGCTGGGTGATGCCTGTCGCCCTCTTCTTCTTCGGGGCCGCCTCCGCGGCAGCCGTGGCCTTGGACGAGGCGGCCGACGCGCGCACGACGAGGGGTGCGGCCGCCGCGCGGCGCGGCGCCGCGAAGGAGGCGGCGGTGGGCGGGGCGGCACGGAGGCGCGAGCCCGGCAGCGCGGAGAAGGAGAGCGACGCGGCGGTGAGCATGGAGGAGTTCGCCGCCATTTGCGACTCGGTTCTGTGGTCGGAGCTTGGAGGGAGTCTGGGGCTCGAAACTTCGGATAATGGAGGAGGGGAACGAGGGTTTGGGGTTTGGGAAGAAGATGGCGTTGGTCTGTTTCGAAACCGGAAGGTTCTAGGCTCAAGGAATTCGAAGAGAGAGACGCCTGGTAGGTATCCGTCTTCCTCATGGGAAGGCGGTTTTCTGAGGGAAGCGTATTAGAAAGGCTGCTGCCAAAACGTACGAAGACGCAACTCGGAATGGGAGGCGTGATTACGCAGAGAATGATTCGAACAATCCGTTCCACTACACAAAGGATTTCAAGAACCTTGTCACTACAGAAAGCGAAGTTTCCGATAAAGGGGGTGTTTAGTTGGTAGAGATTGGTAGAGATTTACTGTAGCAGATATACACTGTAGCAATGAATAGTGAGAAAAGGATGGGAAATGATTGGATGGATGTGATGGGAGGAATAATAAATCTCTATCATCTAAACAACTCCAAAAGGTAATGCTAGATGAAATAAGCGCATCTCGTCTGCTGGAAGAGTATATATTCTCATATCTCAGCCTAATTTCCAGATTGTGAGCACAGAATATATTCTTTGGTCTCCACTAACCTCCAGTATGTACTCAACTAGTCCACGACACTGCAGTATCAGGGGCGGAGCTAGAGACGAATAATGGAGGGTGCGACACCTTCGTAACATTCGTAGACATTTAATTTAACACGGTGAAAATTTACATGTGCTAAAGGATTATGGATTTTTCCTGGGTCCGGCCGCACCAGAACCTTCTACCTAGCTCCGCCCCTGTGCAGTATTACATATTTCATTTAAGCCCGCTCCAATGGACGGCTTACTGCTGGTTACGAATAATTTGCCAGACAGAAAAAAGGGAAACAACCAATCCTGTAATTAACCAATTATGCTACATTATCCAAGACCAAATGATCTTCGCCGGCATCAAAACAGCACCCACTCACGCTATCTATGTACATCTCTGGCTCCTCCAATGGCAATGGCACTACGGTCCATACACCCTGAGCTGCAACTGCAGTTCACCCAGCCAGAGATAACCTAATTTGCAAGCTGGCCACTCCACTATTAGGAGTTCAGCTCTTATAAGCTTGCAAGGGTTCTGCAAACTGATGGTTGTTGGACGAGTAAATGTCGACAGGCGCGCTGGTACAGTTGCTGCTCGAGTCGATGACCCTGGTGTGGCGACGCTCACGGTGGCGGTCAAGGTAGACCACCACAACACTGATGTCGTCGTGGAAATGCCGCCTCACTCCCCTTTCAATCGTCCTTAGGTCACGGTACCTGACCTCCCTCTTCCGTGTTGCTTCCTTCAAGGCAGCCTTCACCAATCTGTTGGCTATTCCCTGCAAAAATTTGTGAAACCTTCATTAGTTAGACTGCAAACAGTGTGAACGTAGAGAAAAACCTTATAATGAAATGACCCAATGGTGATAACTTACCGTTCGTGGATTCTTGAATACAATTTGCACCGCAGCATCATCACTGAGGTGCTCCCAAAGACCATCTGAAGCAAATATCAGAAATAGGTCATTTGGTTTCAGCTTATGGACTTGAATTGATGGTTCAGCACTAAGAGCCGGCCTCTTCAATGCAACATGGGGGCCAACTTGCCGAAACAAGGGGTCCAAACTGTACTCTGGTTTCTTTAGATAAAAATCACCAATGGATCTTGACACCTGACAGTAAAAGTACAAAAATCACATGTTAGCTTATGTTACTTACTTTTCCTAGTCATATGAAACTTCACATTCATTAGTATTGGCCACTTGTGCAGGTTTGCAGGTTGTTCGTTAGTTTGTCAACATATAGGGCAGCTTGCAACATAAAGATACAGCCCATGTGCAGAAGTTGAACCCCACGATACTGTGTTACTTGTAACTAAAAACATACTCCATATTTGAGAATAACGAGAACAAAAACACAGGATGCATAACTTGATCAAGCAATGCGTCTAAGCTTATTGGTTTTGTACACCAAGATTTGTTTATAGTTTATAACACAAAAGGTAGTTCACGAGCAGAAGTTGCTAGGTTCTTCAGTAACTAAAGTCTGAAAAATATTTTTCCAGAAGTTCTAAAGTATCTACAGTCTGAAAGGATATTTTGAAGAGTAGCGATCACAAGATATATGAAAGTCAAAAGGTTGAATTTCAGAGTTTTTCTTGGAATGGTGAGAAAAATCATCTGTGTTATCAGCCAGCTTAAATTCTAAAACCACATCGGAAGACTTTACCTTTTTGTTAGTTCTATTTCTGCAATAATATATCTTTAACCCCTTGCAGTATAGATCAACAGCACATCAATCTAAGAACGCAAAGTTACCAAATTCTCTGACTTCCTGAATGACTGAAAATCCACAAAAATATAGGGAAGGAGAAGGTAGCTTAATTTCCAGGTTTCGGATCCTCCTGGATCACATCAATATAGGGAAGGAGAAGGTAGCTTAATTACCAAATCAGCAAGCAGTAATCTTTCGTCCCCAAATTTTCCCCACAGACACACCAAATTAATCAATTGAGTTTGCTAACTCTGTGTGTTCTCACCTGAATTATCCCCTTCACTCTCCACGCCCCCCTGACGTGCACCACGATCTGCGCGTCATCGGGGTTGTGAGCGGCGAGCTCCCGCCGCACCTCCTCGGACGCAGCGTTGTGCTCGCTGGACAGCCGCTCGGCGACGACCAGCCCACCCCCAGCAACTCGACGCCCGAGCACGGCGCGTGAATCCCCGAGGTTGGCCACGTACAGCGTGTCCCCAGAGATGGCCCCGAGCAAGCAGCACGAGCCCACGGCGGCCAGCCGCGGCCGCTTCGTCCACTCCTGCCTCACCTGCTTATGGAACTCCTCCTCCGCCTCGCCGAACGCCCTCCGGATCACATCCGCGCTCATGCCTCCCTGCTCAGTCGCAAAGCCTACAACAAAGAAATCGCAGAATCAGCCAGGCACGATCAAAGGAAAGGAAGGAGACGGCGGATACCAGTAAGCAGCAATCAAACTCACGTTGGACATGGGGGAAGAGTCGGGACCGAAGGAAACGGGAGGCGTCGGGCCCGCCGTGTCCGTCGTAGACGCCGACGAGCGTGGCGGCCGGTGAAGCCAACACCTGCGCCTGATCTTCCATGACCATGTTCGCCTGCGCCACGGCCATCGAGAACTCCCCCGCGGCGTGCGGCCGCAGCTCCGTCTGCCACAGCATCCCGTCCGCCGCGGCCGTGCCCGGCGGCCAGTGGCCGCAGCACCTCGCCACCGCCCTCAACATCTCTGCTCACCGACCGTAAACCAAAATCCAATCTTTCCTCCCTCCAGTCTCCACCACGCACACACACGCGCAAGACGGATACCGCGGCTTGTTCTTGGCTTCCTCCTCTCGCTCTCTCTATCGACTATCGTCTCGTGTGAGCTGGTCGGAATCAGGAATGGGGAATTGTTCGGTGGTGGCGTTAGGTTAAGTAGCAGGACACGAAGCCTTGGTGGGGGAAAAGCGCGTTGGGGTGAGGGTGGGGAATAGGCGCGGAGTCTACGGTGGTTATCCTGTGAGGTGTCGCTTTATAGGATTGGTCATTGGGTGATTTGACTTGCCCTTGCTGGGTTTTTTAGCAAGTGGTGTGCGGTTTATTCAGATAAACTGTCTGTTCCAGACAGATGTGCGTGGACCGGGTTTTGGCGATAGGTAGTTGCTTCTATCGCTGTAAATTTCACCCTTGCTTCTATCGCTGTAAATTTCACCCTTTTCTTATCTGGCATACAGTACTGCCGACTGCCGTGTGCTGACAAGGTGAAGGTATCGTGATCCTAGGACACGGTAGTTCCATACCGCGTGGCGTATGTAGAGTGTACATGCTCGTTTACAAAATACTCCAGTTGTACAGCACTGCCGTACTTTAGCACATTACGTGCCATGTATGCACTACCAAAGAGCCTTCGCCCTTTGGTGACATGTAGACACTCTGGATCACATAAAAAACCTGTAAATACCGCTGCCTCGTACTCCCTCCGTCCTCTTTTAAAGTCCTCTTTTAAAGGTCGTTCTAGCACTATGTTTTAGCGTCCAAGTTCATAACTGCATGCATGGCACCTGGCGCAGCTGTTGTCCACATCCAGAGAATATTGTCTGCACCTGCTAATGAGCTAGAACGACGTTCAAAACGGGACGGAGGGAGTAGTTTATATCTGGGGGATAAGAAGTAAATCTCTAAAACATAATGTTCTTTATACTTTTATATGTTTCATGCGTTCAAAAGTTGAGTGAGTGGTCGTGTGTACTTGAGCATCTTCGATTGCAAGTATTATGTTTTAAAAAATGGACCCACACATTTATAAAGATATATATAATGTCCCTTTCTAATTACGGCTATACTCCGTATCTATACATGACTAGTACTCCGTATCTAATTTTCCCTTCAATTGTATACAACATGTGGAGCACAAGAACATTTCCCGCTTGATGCACGGGTTGAATTGTTCCTTGTACAGTTTTTGTACGTGCGGTCACGGTCTAAACCTACACTGAATGATGTCTGCGAAGTTTGACATTGGAGAAAACAAAGCAGCGTGCGCACTACCATGTGGTTGAAACGAACGCAAAAGAAGTCGCACGGCTACAGTACGAGCAGTTTGTTCGTGTGTAAACCTGTGGTGCCAACGGTGGACACATACCACGGGAGGCACATACAGTTAGCAGACTTGTGATGGCAGCTGTACGCACGAGTACGATCACGGCCACAACCACAAGCGAGGCGTAGTAAACACACACAGGGCATCCGAGGAGAAAGAAACTGTTACGTGCATACTACCACGAGCGATTCACCCATTCACACGAGACACACTGCTAACGGCTTTGCATTGCTGACCTGGCACGGCTGCAAGTATTAATATTTTTTTTAATAAAAAAACGAGATTAGACTTCCAGAAAACCGGCCAGTGATCCCGGGACAGTCAGCTTTGGCGAGACGATAAGCGGACTTTCTTGCGCCGCCGGCTGATAGGCGGCCGGCCCGGCGGCGCTGCAGATATTCGGGGAGAGTGTGGACGCCGAGGAGAGGCAGCTGCCAGCCTGCCGCGCGGCGATGCTTCCAGAAATGGCAAAGCGCGAGCAAAGAGATCAGAGCCGTCCCCGTGACGCCGGTCGGTGGCGAGGGCGTGAAGCCAGCCGGCCCGCGTCCTGGGCGGAATCGCCAGTTTCACACGCTGGGAGTGGGAGCTGGCGCGAGGGCGGGGGCAGTGCACCCCAACTGGGGCGGCCTCGGACGCGACGGCGTATCTTTGCCGAACACGTGACCGCAGGCCAATGCTCGTGCCCCGGCCGCCCTACACTGCGTTGTGCCTGGATGCCAGCAGACATGGGAAAGATCGAGCGATCGATCACACGGACAGCAACGGCGGTTCAGGTCCAGAGAATCCTCTCTAGAACGAAGTTGACCACGATACTGTCACGGGGCTATGACATGGCGCCTAATCTGTGATCTTGTCGTGGAGCACACTTGCAGGGATTTCCGTCGTCAGCCAGCAGCCAAAACTCACGAGTCCAAGGGAGGGACGGAACAGTCTCGACGACTGCACCGGAGACTCGCCGCCGCCGCCGGGCAGATCGTCGCCGGATCCGGGGAGGAAAACCCAAAGCGCATCCGTCCAAACACATGCCGTTGCCAGCGGATCCGTAAACAGCAGTGACATGCAATCCGTGCCTCGAACGCGACCGAGCCACGCGATGACGCCGTTCCCTCGCGATTTTTTTTTCCGGGCTGGAGATTCAGATTCTCTGACCGCCGGCCGGCCGCCGGACTCTGCCCTCGCCGACGCAGCACTGACTCACCACGTGTGCCATTAATGTTAAGCGGATATGCTGGAACAAAATTTGTGGTTCAACCGAACTCAAACGACAAGGACGTCCGGTCACGACTCAGGAGGAGACGCAACGGTGAAAGCATCAGTGCGCGCGTGGCGTGCGTAGAAAATTGGGAGACCTGGGGTAAATTGCCGGGGCGAGATTCACATCGACAGCGACGTTGCCCAACTGCTCAACTGCTGCCGCTCGTCTCGTGTTTAAGTTCCCAAAAGTACTATATCAGAACACGCGTCTCTAAACATTTTTTTTACTTTTCCTATTCATCTCCTTTTCATAACACGGATCTTAGAAAAAAAATTACTTTTTCTGACCCTCAACTAAACACAGACATAACACTCAATGAAACGGGAGGAGCTAAAATTAAAATCAATGGAAACGCAGTCATCTGTCACGACTAGGATTACTTTTCAATAAACAAACCACGATTAGTCCTCCATAACCCCGTGATTCTGGAACAGCTGTCCGGACTGGGGATGATAAGGCCAGTCTCAATGCATAGTTTCATCACACAGTTACCAATGTTGTAATATTTCAAGAATAAGAGACATGCTTTCGACAATAAATAAATTGTATATAACAATAATATTAACAATTCTTTGAATAACAATAACATTTCTCAGATGATACATATGTTTATAGATTACATACATGAATAAGTACATTTCAAAATAATAGAAACATGAGCCTACTTTATCCATGGTTGTTCTCAAATCTATAAACAATTGAAGTAGATGAAGGAAACAGATCAAAGACCAAAACATAAGAATTATGTCCATGAATTACTCCCAGATATTGGGTTGCTTTTACAAGCCTTCCAACACTAGGTGTTGTCAAATCCTCAACTAGTGTGGCACTCCTATTCAAAATGAACTTAATTCTATACTTCAAATTAGACCAGAATAAGATACAGTAACAAATGACGCTCGTACAGTAGCAAGAACAAGAATCTTATATGTGAACGAGTCTATGCAGAGAACCGACGTCACAAAAATCATGCACGTGTAAGGGAACACGGCATGTAATAATCAGCAGTGGACTCACAGGAGTGTGAGTAAAATCAGAGATCCACCAACATAAGCTACTCAATATTTCCAGTCACAGAGAATAACCAGAGTATCTCAGAGATACAAAACAAGTATAGAATTCAACGGATAAGCCACACTAGTCTCAAAATTCACCAGTAATCATCATCGAGTATATCTTAATCCGTCTAACCATGCAATCACACCCAAGAATGAACTAGCAGATTGCACGATATTAAAATCGAACGAACAGAGAAAGGCAATGAAAACTCACTGCACGTAGAGAGTCTAAGTGGGAAGACAAAGCTCAGCGAACAATTGTTCTGTCCCAGAAAACCAATTCCGCCGCTCACATCCGAGTCGTCGAAGCGGGAGGTTGACGGAGATACTGAGCCGCTGTCGATGCCGGCGGGAACGTCGTCGGCAGCAACCCGAGGAGTCGATGTACACTGCACAGCACCGGACCCAAGCACCTGGCCAAGGTCGACACCCAGCGAAGCAGAGACAGCAACACAGCACCACACAGGCGCTGCAGCAGTCACACCACACCGCACAACCACCCTCAATCGAAGACCCGAGCTTGACAGGATCGAAATCGAGAGAAAACAGAGAGTGGATCGGAGAGGAGAGGAAAAGTGAACTGCTCGTTCTGAGAAAGAGGAACTTCTCCAAATATGTAGGCGAGGAGGAAGGACTGCAGCCGCTCATTATGGGCCCACGCGCCCCACGCGCCCATGAAGCTCGGGCGCTCCGTTGAGCGCCGCCAGAGCCGCCATCGCCAGCGCGAGCGAGAAGCTCGGGCGAGCAGGCGGGCATTGACCAACGAAGGGATAACGCTTATCCCTGCGATGCTTCTGGACCGGTCATTTTGGACAGCTCATGAGCTCCCTGGCTCCTGGGCTGTTCGGTGGCAGCTTGCACCGATGGTTGTTGGGTTGCTCGGTCCAGTTGGACCTTGTAGCGGCCCAGCAAACCATCTCTTCTTTTTTTTAATCCATTAGCTAAAAGGGAAAAACTCCTAAAATAGATAACAAAGACTGCCACGTCATATTTATTATGTGATAAAACTCACTCTCTCAGTGTATAGTTTCAAGGCACATTTTTATATGCAAGCTACAACATTAAATTCTTGCATTGTGTATGGCCAAATGTGTCTAGGATGAAACAAAATTACTCTCAATGCAAGTTTCATGTCTTGGTAACTGTACATGATGAGTGTCATGGTGATGATACTCCCTTCTTCTCTTTCCTCATAATTACCCTGCCACATAATCAATTTTGCTGATGTGTCATTTAATTTAATGCTCATGAAACTCCGCTGAGACAGGTTTACGTGGACTTTTTTTGCCCGCCAAATCCTGATAGGCCGGCAGGCCCGGCCAGTGGCGGCAGAGATAAATCGGGCGCGGCGGAGACAGCTGTCGCACATCGGTGCTTCTAGAGAAAGCCGCCGAGGAGAAAAAAGATCACCACGACGGCAACGTCAAAGGTGACGCCGACGCGCTGCCCCGTGACGACGGCCGTGAAGGCACATCGCACCTCGCCGGCGGCCGCGAATCCGCTGCTGGTTTCGCACTCCGGGAGCCGGTTCTCCGTTGCCCCCCACTTGGCCAGTTGGCCTCAACGTCGTCGGTCTCTCTTCGCTACTGGTACAGTTTTTACGTGCTAAGCCGGACATCACGTGACGGCAGGGACTTGCCGTCCGGCGCGCGCTCCGTGTGTGTGAGAACGAGCGAGGCCTGCTGAGTTCGGTGAACCCAGACTCTCTCAGAAACACGGCTTTTTCGGCTGGAAACAGAGAGCGACCGTTCCGACCCAGAAAGTGCTAGAACTTGATTGCAATGCTAGTGTAATCCAGGGTTTTATTTTTCGAACCGGGACGTCGAACCGCCAGCCAGCGATAGCGGTTAGCCGGACCGGTTTGACCGGTTACCGCTGGAACCGAACGAATTCAAATTCCCCGTGACGTCGGTTTGGTCCGGTTAGCCGACCGGTTGGACCGGTTAGCCGGCCGATTCGCTTCAAAAAAATGGCATGACCTATACGCAAATTAATGGAAAAATTAACCACAAATGCATACAAATATCTATACATATAATTATGCATACAAATATCCATACAAATAGTATAGTAGTCCAGGTACTTGCCATCAATATCCCGTCCAGTGGGTGACGCGATACCTTCACCTGCAAAACATATGCACTCATGAGATTAGATCTAAATATTTAGTTGCGTAGGTATAATTTCGCATGCAAACAAAACGTACCCCACTTCTGTGTCTCTCTGACCGCACTAACAAAGTATGGACTGTCAGCTTATCTTCCAGGTACTCCCGCAGTATGGAAAAACTTTAACCAAGCTTTCCCAATAGCTTCCTTTGCATTCTTACCCTTGTGCGTCCACGAGCCTGTGTCAATCCTTGGCTGCGTCGGTCCTCTCGCCGAACCCAAGTTATAGTCCGTCACCCCAGGAGTCTGCCTCGATGAAGTTGCCCTTCGAAGCATCCTCTGCAACGTACCCTCTCCCCTCGTACCACTACCCCTCTATGCTCGTATGCACCTACTCTCTGTTGCACCCCGCGATGGAACTCCTCTTCCGCTCTTGATTGGTTCAGGGCACGCTGCAGCTCAGCCTCCTCATCATACGCTTCATCTCCACCAGGATAGTTACCTTCCGCTGCAACCTTCTCCTTTCTCAACTTCTCTTGAGCCCGCTAAGCAGTTACCTTCTTAGCTCTTTCAAGTTCACGCTGAAAGTACTCACGCACCTCCTTTGAAACCTTTATACAATGGACGACCCCCGTCCCGTGCCCTGCCAAATGTTGTTTCAATCTAGTGGCACCACCTCCTCCCTTGGACGTATGACAATAGTTGCATCTCTAACCGGGGTAAAGATTTTCACCGTGTTCCCATACAACATCTTTCTCTCTGCCAGACATTACGTATCTACAAACATGGAACGAACATAAACATATCAATGTAAATATTTCAACATAAACATAAACATGGAACTTCACAACACATAACTATATTACAATACTTAAATCCTAGCACCTAAATGGCTAAATCACAATTCACAATAGCCTAAATCAAAATAATCATTCTCATGAACAAACCCTTTCATAATCATACCTAAATCACTTGGATGGAATCAAAATATACCTAAATATCTACATCACTACATCCATTTCATCATTTCCTAAATCATAATAGTCTAAATCATTGAAACCCGCAGCTAATTTTACCTTCACCGGCTAACCGGCGCGGTCGGGCGGCTAGCCACTCCTGTGGGCCGGGAACCGGTGAGGAAACCGTAGATCCCGACCCGTTCGGCTAACCGCTGCAACCGCTCGGCTAACCGCCTCCGGCGCGTCTCGCGGCGGTGGCAGCACTGGAGCGCGTTCTCGCGGGGGGAGGGTGGGGGGGTGGATAGAATGGCCGACTGGCCGTTGGGGGCACGCGCGCGGGGGGTTTAGGGTTAGGGCGGCGTTGGGCCTTGACGGGCCTTAAATGGGCCGAGCCTATTTTTTCTTTTTTCTTTTTTGATTTATTTTGTATTTACCAAAAAATACCAAACGAGTAAATATTTGAAAATTTTTTACACCAACAGTTCACACGCACCTCAAAGTATTTTTTGGAATTTTTATGACATTTTTCTATTTTTTGAATTCAAATTTAAAAATTTTAAATTTTGAACGGTTCAAATCGACCCGAACCAGAACTGGTCGGGAGCGGTTTGGTCGGAAACGGATCAAACCGTACCGGTTCCCGACGGTGTGGTTAACCCTGGTGTAATCACGGAGAGGTGCTACCATGTCTGCCACTTGTGCCACTGTGCCAGCCGTGGCGTGGCCGAGCGGGCGCGTTTTTACGCGTCGCACCCGATCGGCCTGCCACAGCGTCGGGTTCCTGCTGCAAATCAGAGGAAACGGACTGTCTGGTCTCGATCCAAACGTGCTCGTTAGACAGTTCGCCGGGGCAACTAAGGCAAGCGTGTCGTTGCAGGAGAACCGGCACGTCTCCGGGCAACGGAAAGCCACTTGTTCCCAGTTGCAGCAGAAGAACAGAGAGAGAACGGTGGCCGAAGCGCGCGGCACGTCTTCAACGAGACCGGCACCGTGACGCAGCGCTACGTGCCGTGCGCTCGCGACTATTCCATCTTGGGGAAAAAAAAAGGCTCCCTACGATCCCTGACCGCTCGGTCCACTCCACTTATCCAGTTATCCGTCCACCGTGGACGAACGATTCCGGCAAGTGATGGTGGTGGCTATATTGATGTGGACATCGTCACCGGTCAGCCGCAGGCATTGGGACCGAATCTCCCGGCTTATTTAGACCAACTGACCAAGGCAAGCACTCTTAGTCGTTAAGGCTCAACCAAATTTTCCGATTCAAACAAGATTCCATATGACCGTATATGTAGAGTTATCGGTCAAAAATTCATCGTCAACTACACCAAAGTGTGAAAGGAGCCGCTGGCGTGCACAGGATTTTAGGAGATAGGAGTATACTACGACAGAAGCAACAGCGCGTTGCAAAATTCGGCAAATCAACACGCGTAGATACTACTATGGCTTCATAAGTTTGGTTCGCAGTGCATAAAAGGGTTATAGCAACAGCGACAGTGCGCTTAACAGAAAGAAGACTTGGGGAAACCACCATCGGAAAGAGTTGTAGCACGTTATCAGCAGCAAACAATGGCACAGCGTGAGATGCGCACCTTGGTTAACACTCTACAGCCTAGAGTAAAATTTACTTCTTTCTTGACTTTTGTAGCGCATCACCTAATCCCCACCCTTCCTTTGTCTGCCTCCGCCCACCCAAGGGCCAAAAAATACAACAATAGATTTGGATTGAGTCAAGCTTTCTTAAGTTTGATTATAAAAAATATTACTAATATTTATAACTTCAAATATAATTGTTATGAAGATCTATTTAAGGATAAATCTAATTATAATCATTAAGTAGGTAAATATAATTATAATTATTAAGTATTGTAAAATTCCTCTAATTCTGGAATATGTTTCGGTGAAATTTGAGGTGTAGTGACTTTATATAAACACATAATTGCATTTTTTTTTGTAACGGATTGAGTAATTTTCTAGCAATATTTCACAAATAGGGAGTAAAATACAGTACATTATGAGTACTTAACTTTCCCACAGAATTCCTAAAATGCAAATACAAGTCGACGAACTTGATAGGTTGTGTCGTTTAACTTTTAAGGTCAAACCCATCCCAATTAGCAAGCGATTACATATGTGGCACTCTAGCGTGTACCTTTAGATGTGCCCGCCATGATCAACTAGGTTTCCGGGTTGGTTATCATCGATATCATGTATGCAGCATATTGTATACTCTGTTTGTGTGCCACAAAGACATGCTTAAGGACCAGTACTTGTGATTTTTCATAGACATGATGCCATGACCGCAATGCTATGGCTTGCGTAAAAAGTGTAACTGTTCAAAGGTTAAATGAGCCTTGCAATTCCGTTGGTACGAGCTTGAAATATACACTTGCGTGGCCTCTTGGTGGGATGGCAACGTGACAGCAACTACAAGTGCCACACGTCCGTGTGCAACGAAAAGGCGACACACAGCCTATTCCTGGACACCGGTACGAGTGCGTGGACGGCGGTGCGAGGTCCTATGGCGATCACGGTGGACACATAGGCCTCTACAGGAGGCGTAGGAGAAAAATGATCCACAAGTTCGGTAGATTACGCAGAGGAGATCTCTAGGGGAAGAAAAAAAAAAGAATTAGCACGGATGGGAAATCTAAAACGTATCAGCCGGCTAATCGGGGCATCTGGCACTACGGCAGTCCATAAACAAAGCCTAGTAGTCGGCAGAAAAAAACCCGGCGATCCCGGAGCAGCTCGCAGCTGTGATGATAAGCGGACTTCCTGATAGGCCGTTGGACCGGCAGCCGAGTGGCGGCAGATACTGTGGGCATTATTGGTTGGTGCCAAATTCTTAGTATGCCTATATTTTAGCTAGGCAAAAGTTGCCAAATTTTTTTGCCATCACTTGGTTTGCTACCAAGAGCTGTCTACATCTCACATTTAGCTTACCAAATTGTTGGCAAGTTTTTTTACCAAAACTTTGACATGCCAAAACCTTGGCTTGCCAATTTTTGGGTAGCAAACCAATCAAACCCTGTGTCGCGACGACCAGGAGGGTTTGCTGGCCGAGGAGACAGGTGTCGAATGCCATGGCCGTTGCTTCTAGAAACCGAAGCCTGAGAGGAACGTCAAAGCTGACGCGACCGGGGACGACGGTGCCCCGTGACGACGGCCGTGAGCGTGTCCAGCGGTCCAGCCCGATCCCCCGGCAGTGGGTGGGGGTGGGGCTCCGGCCGCCCGGTGATCCAATCACGCAAGGGAAGCGTGGAGTACGAAGAGAGAGCACGACTTGGCATTGGGTACGATACGACGAGTACTTGGACGTGAGAACGGGAGGGACGCTTTGGTCCCGTCCGCTCCGTGTGCGAACGTCGTCGACGAAACGAACCTGTGTGCCGTGACAGGTGCGCCCGGGCGACGAAAGTCCTCGAGCTCAGTGGCTATCGCGGGGAGGCGCAACCAGCCCAGCCCACTGCTGTTGCCAACCGCGTCGGCAGCCCCAACCCAACAGACCACAGCCCGTCGCCGCCGCTGATCACGAGGTGGAGGAATGGGTGGGCACTGTGCCCACCCAGTGCCCTCCCGCCTGTGCAGGCGATCGGCGCGGGGATCTCAGCAGGTGCTGGGCGGCGAACCCATGCCTGGTTCACGCGAACGCACGCGTCGTCGTCCAGGAAGGTCGCCCATAGGAATGAGAGCCGAGGGCGGGCCGGGATCCGCTTCTGTCGCGCTCGACAGCGAGCGGAGGACGAAAGGTCTTGCACATGCTAGGCGAGCAGATCGTGGACGGGAGAGAAGATCCAGATTCCAGAGCATGAAAAGGCGTACTGAAAGGGAAGTCCCAGAGCAACGACACGCACCGTGCAGTCCGGCACTTGATCGGCGGGAGCGACCGTACTGTCCGTCCCTCGCAGCTCTGAAGGTTCTCGGACCGTTACGTGTCGCTAGGTCGCCGCCATCACGAGCTCGAGGAATGGGGGCGCACCGTGCCGGCTTGCGCTGCGCGAGTGGAGATGACAACATTAAGGTGAACACGTTCCTTGCCGTGTCGGGCAACGCCGAGGGAATGTCGCCGGGCTCCGCCCGCCCGTAGGTAGGTTACGAACACCACACCGTCGGCTCTTTGCCACGGCCACATTTCTTTCTCTGGCAACTCGACATTGCTCAGCCGTACTCGGCTACTAGTCACCGTGCTACAGGGATCACTGAAAAGTCTTCCGAACCCAAGTACCTGAACGTGCTCTGCTCTGCCTTGCCGCTTTTGTCGGGCCAGCAGATCGCCAGGGGAAAAAACCGAAGCGTCCAGGAAAACCACCAGTAGAAAGATCAGTCCAAGAACAACGACGCGCATTGCTCTTTGCTCATCACCATTCACCAAGATTGGAAAACCAACAGTAGAAAGATCAGTCCATAACTTCAAAAAAGAATGATCAGTCCAAGAACAACGACGCGCATTGCTCTTTGCTCATCACCACCGATACCGACCGGGGGCTTGGGCAAGGTCACTCGCTTCACACACTCGCGAACATCACCCCGTAGGTGCACAAGAAGCTTGAAGCCACGTTTCTCGAACGTGACATGGAAAATGATTGCCGGGGAGCCGATTTTCCACGGGAGTTCTCTCCCATCGACCCAAAACGAACACACCAAGAACATGCGAAAAGGGACATCCACATGCTGAAAGAAAATTCGGCTCTTTCACTGAGACAGTGCGTTATTTTGTAACAGAGCATACTTGAAAAGATGTAGCGAAAATAGCAGTTTCCAAACTAGAGAAACAAACAAGTGATTCCCATGATTTCACTCCGACTCTGATTCCGATTGGCATACGGGTAGGTGGTAGGTGTCCAGCTGCCAGTACTTCTGCTTCACGCCCTTCCAAACTTCATCGGGCAGGCAATCTTTGACGGGGAGAGGGATGAACTGTGTTGAATAGCCCAGATTCGCCAGCTCCAACGCAACGAGCTGGCAATACACCACGTGAAAGAACGCGTTGTCACCACAGAGGCCGTTGAAGTACGAGTAGATTCCTCCGGGCTTCAGTAGCTTAGGAAGGTGTTCGTGGAACTCTCTCATGTCCTCATAGTATTCCCCGTAAGTGTCAAAAAATATACCTGTACATGTCCAAAAAAAACAGCATTAGAGAATGTCCCAACTATGCATATATAGCTTTACCATTTTGGTATAGAGAACGTCCCAACTAGTTTCCAATAGCCAGTGAAACAAGCTAAGCCAAATCCTTTAAAATTCATAACATGTCAATATACATTACCTAAAACAACTTATTAGACTCCCGAGCCATACAACTGATGAATCCATCAGTAGGTTCCTTGACTGTTAGTTGCAGTATAACAGAACAAATTTGCAAAAAAACTGTTTTTATACTGGTACTCAAGAAAAGTCAAGTTATCTGATGGTGCACCTATTCTGAGTGTGGATTCGTATTCATCTCTGACAGTAAATAGATGAGAACTTTTCCACGAGAAAAAAAAAATCAAAGAAAGTCGTAGCCATTACACATCGTTTTCAGCTACCATACCAAACACTTTGCATAGTTGGTCGCAGGCTTTCGGATTCTTTACTGCCTCCCATTGATGCTTTCAAAGGATTGAAAAAAGGCTACTGATGCAAGTGTAAGTCAGTCTCAAATATGGAAAACTACATATGGTTTGACATATCCAAAACTAGATTTAATTGAGTAACTGTGTGCTCATAAGTCATAATTCAACAATTTATCCACAAAGGATGCTGACTAGCGCTTGAATTCAATAAATTGTCATCCACTTGCCGTCTTCTATTTGAACATATATTATTCACCTCTCAAATCATCAAAACAATGACTGCAACTTCGCCGATACTGCTATCTCTGTAGAATCCATACTGTCTAGACAGAACCAGGTTCAGAAGGTCCAAATCACTTATTTTGAACAGGTCTGCTATACTTTACAAACAATTCACTATAGGTCACTTTCAAAAAGGAGGAAAACATGGTGAAGAAAAATTGATGAGTTTTTATGGAAAGTTTGGGCATTGGTGGGGAGGAATGCAGGTACTTGTGTTCCTCGCATAACAAAAGCCAAGGGAAAAAGGAGAGAGACAAAAAAGAAAATAAATAAGGACAGCCTCTCAGGTCTTGATTCACAATTTGCTATTGCATGTTGAGTAAAATGTATCACACACGGCATTCGTTTTAAAGTATTGCAGTATCATCTAAGTTCCTTTGTTTTCTCAATAATCAATCCAAACACCATTTCCTATATTATTTTCTGTGTTCTCTACCATATTCTTCTGGGGCTATGCCTGTATTGTGTACTCCCTCTGTCCAAAAATAAGGGTAGTTTGAAATCCATGTTTGCCTCACAAACACGGATTTCAAACTATCCTTATTTTGGGACAGAGGGAGAACCTTCTAAGTTCCTGTGTTCTCTCAACTAATCTACTCAACACACTATTTCCTCTATTTATGCGGTTGTGCCTATGTGTACTACTACATTACTACTGTCAATCCTATTACTACTACTATAGCCGGCACACCGTTCATGCATGGTTAATGTTGGTACAACAATATCCACGTGGTAGTAGTAATGTTCATGGTGGCCCTAGGATCGGATATGCTATTTAGAATGAGTTGGTCCATTAGGAGCCAGCTCACCCCATCTATGCAAGGATGGGATTGTATGAGCATGATCACAATGCTTGGGTTCAGTGCCATTTAATCTATACCATGGCACAAGGTAAAAAAAAATATATATGTCATGGCAGGGGCCGTGCTTTTCCAGCACAATTCTCATCCCTTTCCCACTATATCCATGAATTTCAATGAGGTTCGATGGCCTAACACTTGCCGAATACTTTCCTCATTCAGTGTAGCTCTGATGAGAAACTAATGTATAATAAGTAATAAATAACCCTGCCACGATCATCACTTCAATTGATGGAGATATTCAAAAGATAATAAAAAAGACATTGCGGACGTGTTTTAAATAAATTCATTGAGGAAAAAGCTCTGTGCATATTGCAAATTATCCCAATGGAGTTGAAACTAAACAATGCTTCCTGGTGCTATGTCAGCTTATGCACAGGAAACCTGTAAAGATGCAAATGCAAAGATGTACAAAGGATCCAGATACATGATTCAGCTGCGCAAGGTCCAAATTAACCTACCATGGAAGCTTTTGGCAGAACTAATTTGACAGCTTTCACTATATATTTATTGTCTCTTCAACACCTCTTTTTTTTAAAAAATTTCTAATTAACTAGTATGACAAACTTAGCTTGAAAACCAAAATTGTGAATCTGACCAAATGATATGACAATCTAGAAAGCAAACACTCCAGAAAGGCCACGGAGATAGAGAAAACAATCTTCTATTAGAGCATGCCCAACTTATTCATGCTTCTGAATTCCTCTACTAGAGCATGCCAAGAGAAATGCAGCCATGGAAATATTGCTGCAGAGTACAGACACACACAAGAAAGCACAGCAACATCAAAGAACAAGCATGACAGCAATGAATTGAATATGCACAGATAAGGAATTTCTTATACCATCATAAGATCCGAGCTGTGGCATCACGTCCTGCCATCGCCCGAACACGATTCTGACGTTCTTCTTCTCGCCCCAGCCGAGCTTAAGCATCCGCGCGTACACCTCTGGGTGGGCCTCAACGATGGTGTGCTCCTCGGGCTCGTACCGCTGTATCGCCTCGTCCACAAGCCCCATCCCGAACCCTATGTTGAGTACCTTGCCACCGCCTTGGCACAACGCACGCGCGTGCGCCTCCATCAGCGGCCGCTCCCACGCCATCATCACCGCCTTGCTCTCCGCATCCATCACCCTCTCCTCGCTGAACGAGACCCTTGATTCGAGGTAGCTCTCAGCGGAGGTGCCGTCGGAGGCGTTAGCTGGGGCCGCATGTCGTCGCGCGACGGTGCCGAGGATGAGCTCGGAGCGGAGGGCGTGGTCGAGGAGGAGGTCGTAGGTGTCGGGGTCCGAAACGAGGTCCCCCGCGGAGAGGCCCGAGGGGGATAGCGCGTTCCAGGGCGCACCGCAGTCGAGGAGGAGGCGCGCCACGGCGGCGTGACCCCCCGCGGACGCGTGCATGAGCGGGGTCAAGCCGGCGGCATCAAAGTGGGTCGCGTCAGCTCCCGCAGCAATGAGTTTAGCGACTTCTTCCTCGTCACCGGACTTCGCCGCCGCGCAGAGCAGCTCCTCCGGCGACTTGCCCTCCTTGCTCTCCGGCGCCGCCGCCATTTTTTGGGTCGAGAAGAGTGCAGGGGTGGAGCGAGCCCCTTTCTCGCTTCCTGAGGTTTTACCTCACGAACCTTGGGCCTATCTGGGCCCATCTTTCTCGCTTTATTCTAAGGTTTTAGCTCACGAACCTTGGGCCTTGAGCCTATATGGGCCCATTCAGTTCATCAGTCCACAACACTCAACACACAAACCGCCGGCACCACCGCCCACACCAAGCAGTAGCTGAACACTGAACATCGACGTCGGCCACCATCTCGATCCACGGCGCCACCCGCGGGCCTCCCTACTACGCGACGGTGACGGCGCTGCTCTGGGAGGGCGTGCTCTCCTGCCGCACCTTGGCGTAGGCGCTGTTCAGGGAGTGGGCGCGCCGCGCGCGTGGTTCCGGGGCGCACGGAGGCGGGAGCTGCCCGTGCGGTGGGCCATGAGCGCGCCCCGCGCGGGAACAGAAGCCGCGCGCGCGGTAGGTGCAGCCTGTACCTGAGCGGCCGAGCTTCGCCGTCGCCTCAGCGTCTCAGCGCCTTGGGTGGGTGCAGGTCTGCAGGAAGCGAAATGGGCGGCTTTCAACACACCTGGTTGGAGGCACGCAAGGTGTTTGTAAGAATGCTTCGCAATAGAGGCGTGGCCAGCGTCAGTGGCGATGTTCTGGTGGATGCCTTAGAACCCTCCAAGCGCCTCTGCAAGCTCATCATCTCCTGCAGGAAGGCCTCCGCTTTGGAGCACGAGCTCGACCACAGCGGTGTCCGCGTCACACCAGAGATTGCGGAGCATGTCCTGGAGCGCCTTGACAATGCTGGCATGCTCGCGTACCGCTTCTTTGAATGGGCGCGGAGGCAGAAGCGTGGTGGGTGCACACACACTGTGCGCTCCTTCCACACGGTGGTCGCGTCCCTTGCCAAGATCAGACAGTACCAGCTCATGTGGGACGTTGTGGCCATCATGCGCAAGGAGGGTGTGGCCAATGTCGAGACATTCGGCATCATCATGCGTAAATATGCCCGGGCACAGAAGTTTGATGAGGCTGTTTACACGTTCAATGTCATGGAGAAGTATGGTGTTGCCCCCAACCTCGCTGCCTTCAACAGCTTGCTCTGTGCGCTGTGCAAATCAAAGAATGTGCGCAAGGCGCAGGAGATCTTTGAGAAAATGAATAATCGGTTCACTCCTGATGCCAAGACCTATAGCATCTTGCTTGAGGGTTGGGGGAGAGCACCGAACCTCCCAAAAATGCGGGAGGTATACAGTGAGATGCTTGACTCTGGTTGCCAACCTGACATCGTCACATATGGTATCATGGTCGATGCACTCTGCAAGACAGGCCGAATTGAAGAGGCTGTCAGGGTTGTGCAGGACATGAGCTCCAGGGGATGCCAACCGACAACCTTCATATACAGTGTCTTAGTGCATACTTATGGAGTTGAGATGAGGATCGAGGATGCTGTTGCAACATTTTTGGATATGGAGAAGGATGGGATTGCTCCTGATGTTGTTGTGTACAATGCACTCGTCACTGCCTTCTGCAAAGTGAAAAAGTTTGACAATGCCTTTCGAGTCATTGATGACATGGAAGGCCATGGAATCACCCCAAATTCGAGGACGTGGAACATCATCCTAAATACTCTGATTAGCCATGGAAAGGATGATGAGGCATACAGGGTCTTCCGCAGCATGATTAAGCGCTGCCAACCAGACTCTGATACTTATACCATGATGATCAAGATGTTCTGTGAGAATGATAAGATAGAGATGGCACTGAAGGTATGGAAGTACATGAGGTTGAAGCAGTTTCTTCCTAGCATGCACACATTCTCTGTGCTGATCAATGGTCTTTGTGACAAGGGTGAGGTTAGCCAAGCTTGTGTGCTGCTTGAAGATATGATTGAGAAGGGAATTAGACCTCCTGGTTCAACATTTGGCAAGCTGAGGCAGCTGCTTTTGAAAGAAGGAAGGAAGGATGTGCTTGACTTTCTTGTTGAGAAAATGAAGATCCTCATCCAAGAACCTTTGTTTGATTGATCCTTCATTTTTTCAATGGTATGAATGCTTGCTCCTGTTATCCATTCTGATACATGTCATTAAAATATGGTTGATGCTCCAAAAGCCTTCTCTCATTTATTCATTCTTAATTTGCAATGCTATTTCTTAATCCACTTCTGAGTTTCCATGGCTGATAATCTGCAGGGTTCATGCATATTAATTTTTTTATTGTGCCACTCCAGCCATTGAGCATATGCATTACTGTTTAGGTTTCATGGATAAATGTTCCCAGTTGAAAGATGGCAGGATGCCCAACTGAGCATTTGTCTTGTTACTAACGTCTCTACTACCTCGAAATTGGTACTGGTCTGAGTACTTGATCCATGGAAAGGGGCACCATATTGCTTGAGTATCTAAAATGATGCATAGAATTGCTCTTACGTGCAGCTCCATGCTGTGTGAGTTGTCGCTTTCCTTCCAAAATGGGACAATCAAGAGGAATACTGAGATTTAGAAGGGTGCAGATTGCATGTTTGGCATTCCTATGCATATAAGAAAGGTAAACCAAATGAATTGCTAATACTTGTTTCTACTGAACTGAATATTCCCTACGGGATGAGACAGACTATCATCTTCTCTCCTTTTCTTTTGTCAAACCATTTGGCATTGTCTTTTGTGAAGCTTGATAAAAGATAAAGTTGAATAATGTTTTGGTGTCGAACAAGTAGCAGAGTAGGTGATTAAGTAATTGTGATGTGGCATTAGATGCTAAACCATTGAATGACCTGCATCTACTTCTAGTATAAAATTTGACTACTTGGACCTTTTGTCTAGTAGGGTTGCACATCACTTAACCCTTAGGAAAATTTAGGTCTAATTAAATTCAGAGGATTTGAAGATGGTATGTTTCAATTCATAGGATAGGAGAAGCATTGTTTTTGGCCAAATATGTGTGTGCAGTCCATCTATTTCAGTTATGACAGTCAGCATCTCAGTGATTACCGAACAGAAACAATGTGAGAAGACTCATCTTAAAAAAAAAAAAGACTTCTGCGATATTGCCATTCTATTTTGCTTTCTACAAATACAATACAAGAGAAGTTGATTATTCAAAAAATACAAAAGAAATTATTGTCAACATTTTCATTTTAGAGGCCATCCCAGTGTCCAAACCTACAGCTGGGCAATTTGGGTGAAATAATTTCACCCCTTTATGGATGAATTGCAGAATTCTTGTGAAATTCATGTGCAATGGGAGTGTGGACTACTGATATCTTTCCCCCCTCGGCTTCGTTGTTCAAAGATCACAAGATTATTTCCCTCTTCATTTTGATGTATTGATTTTATTCTTGCTTAATTAGTCGTTGACACACTACAATTCTATGGTTGAGACATGATAACAAGAGTCTGCTGAGGCCATTTTCCCATTTTGAAGGTTGTGTGTGAGACAAATGCTGGATTGGGGGACTGAAACAGGTGCAAACAGGACTGAAGTTGGCTGATTAAACAAAGCCAATTGAACAATCCATGAATGTAATGTTGATTGTACCAATACTAATGGCATATAGGCGTGCCTTTGTTTTTCTTTTTTTTTTTTCTAAAATATGCCTAAGTCTTCATCACAGGGCATAGATATTTTTAAGTTTGTCTGAAGTCAAATCTTTTTAGCTTTGACTACGAATAAGAATAACAAAGAAATCATAAATTGTCAAATGAGATGACCACAGGTTTACTACTGTCTAGCCGTGTCTAATCCGTATGGTTCAGCACTTCACAGTATCCCACTACTACGGAGATGTTTAGTTGATGGAGATGAGAGAAAATTTTCTGTAGTAAAATTTTACTGTAGCAAAAGTTTGTGAGGAGAATTATGGTTTTAAAAGACTAAAAAAATAGTAAATCTGTAGGAACTAAACATCTCCGTAACCACTAGCAGTCGTATGTGATGACCATGGCCGTCCTTGGAGTGCTAACAAATAATAACACCGCAGCATTTAAGTGCGTCCGTTGCTTAGATTTTCCGGCAAAGACGATTGAACGGCTAGAATAATGGCGCCGCGCCATAGTACTCGAGCCTGGACCGTACGAGATCGTTGCGCCGGACGGCGTGCCTCTGCCTTGCTCGCCACATTAAATTCCGCGCCCGGGAGACGGAATTGGTTGCCCGGTGGTGGGTGGCGGCGGGCGGCCCACGCTGCCGGCCTGCCGCCGCCCAGTGCCCAGCGCCGCCATGACGGCCGGCCCGAGTCCGAGGACGTCGGTTTGCTTACCATCCGATCACACGCTTGCCGACGCCCCAACGGCTAGTCTGATCGCGGCAAAAAGGCGAACGGGCGCGGGACACGGCAGATCACAGCTGCACAGGGCACGAGTCCAACTATGGATCGAGGAGATGAGTGGTGACTGGTGAGCCCCGCCATTTCCATATTTCAGAGCTGAAAACCTCCCAAATCACCAAACGGGTCTGCTTCTCCACTTCTCGTTTCAACGCTCTCCACCGAAAGCACTAACGATGAACGATTAGCTAGATCTGTTGTCTTAGACTGCTTGCCTTGCCTCACTCATCTGACCATTTTTTGGGGGCACTATCGTCTCTCCGCGCATTCCTAGATATCTGTTGTCTTGGACTGCTGGCCTTGCCTCACTCACTTGACCATTTTTTGGGGGCACTATCGTCTCTACGCGCATTCTTAGATATGGCTGTGCCAGAGGTGGCTGCGGCCGTCGAACACCATGCGTTCTCGACCGGAGCCACGCCGATCCGGCGGCGGCCGTGATGAGATGTAACACCCTAAAAAAAAGACCATTACAATAAAATGAAGTAAGCAACGTGTTCTCTAGTTTCTCTTGTTAAGGATTAAATAAAATGACTAAATAAAATTTTCTTTTGTTTATATAAGAACAACACTAATACTCTTAGGATAAAAAGTGCATATGCATTCATGCTGCTACATTTGTTTTTGTGTGAAGTTTGATCAAATCAAAGTTTGTAAAATGTTTGAAAAATGTTTAAACCTTTTAAGCTTTCCCTCCCTTTTCTCTGGCCGGCCCAACCCAGTTCCCTTTCCAGCCAGCCCGGCCCGCTCTTTTTCCCTCCCCTCTCTCTTCTTCAGCCCGCGCTCGGCCCAGCTCGTCCAGCCGCCTGCTCGGCCCAGCTCGCTCCCTCGCCCGCTCGCGCAGCCAGCCCGCTCGCGTGTCCCCTCCTCTCTCTTGCGCTCGCTGCCAGGTGGGGCCCTCCTGTCGGAGTCGTCCCCATCCTCCGGCTCCGCCGTCGCAATCCTCGCTCCTCGCGCGCGCCTGCACCCGCCCGAGCTCCTTTGCCTCCATCCGTTGATGCTTCCGTGGGGAATTAATGCAGCGCAATCATGCCGCACTCTCTTTCCTTTCCTCCCTTGCTGCAACGGCCTCCACTCAAATCACCATTGATGGCCTATCAATGGAAACTGAAATCCTCTCTCTCCCTCTCTTTCCTTGCAGCCGCGACCTTTCCTCTGCCAAGTCCCGCGCTTTAAACCCCCTTTCCACTTCCCGCAAACGCGTGCCCGCACTGCCCGTTTTTGCGCTCGCCGTCGCCATAGCCTCCGCCGCACCCGTGCTCGCGCCCACTCCCCGCTAGCCGCCTCTCCGAGCTCCTGTCCGCCTCGTCGTCTCGGTAAGGTGGTAAGCAAGTTTCCTAGCCGTTCCCCTCCTTCTTTCTCTTTCTTTTCCTTTGTTGGCGACCACACCGGAGCTTCGCCGGCGCCGCCAGCCATCGGGGCATCACCTTGGTGGCCAAGGGTTGGCCAAACCGCACCTCTACTTCCCCCGCCTCCTTTCTAGCCTAAAACCCCGAGAAGTGCCGCACCCGGGTACTCGTTTGGCCATCACCGACCTTCACCAGCCGCCGCTGGTCGTCGCCGGCCGCCTCCTCCGCCGGAATCGCTTCACCGACGCCACCTTCGAGTTCGCCGCGACACCAGCTTCGTCCAGGGCCAAGTATCGTCGCGTATGGTGGTCCCTAGCGCCGGATTGGTGTTTCCCCGGCGATGCGCCGCCGCAGCGCCACCGCCAGACCTCGCCGCCGGCCACCTCTTTTCCCCTTTCCTTCAGCACCATCGGATCGTGATCCAACGGTCGAAATCAGCCCCGAATCCAGTCAACCAGGGAGGCTTCGGTCAGCTCTGGCGCTTTTGCTAAAAAGTCCCTCAGCTTTCTTGATATCAACCCGCAGTCCAGGGCTATGCAAAAGTATTTGCATTTCAGTCCTGTTTTTAACGGTTTAGCCCCTGTACTCTTGAAAAATCCAACCCGCCATCCTAGACTGGTTTTCTTTCACCCGAGACCTTTGGTTTTTATGCAAAATTATGTTTTAGTCCCTGCTTTCTTTAGATCTAGCCCCTGGAAGTCTGTTTTAGTCACAAAATAGCCCCTGGAAACCCGTTTTGGCCATAATTTGAGTTTTACAAATCGGTTTTGAGTGATTTTCGCGCTCACGAGTTCGTCTCTGCATCAACAGTAGGACTAGCTACACGTTTATGCTTTTTACTATTGCATGATGTATTGTTTTCATTTTATTTATTGTATGCTCGTGTGCTATCGTATAGTGAACGCGGACGTGCCGCTCGAGGAGGAAGGACAAGGTCAGTTCGTGGAGGAGGAGCAGCAGTTTTTCGAGGAAGGTGGCAAGTGGTTTATCCCCCCAGCATTCTCTTTTGAACCTATGAATTGCATGCTTAATGAAATGCTTATTTTATATATCTTTATGCATGAAATGGATGGGAAACTAGTTGAGGATGACTAGATTGATGTCCAAAACCTTGTGCCGCATGGGTTATGCTTATGCTAATAGATTGCTTGCTGCTGAAATAGTTTTAAGGGTCAACCATGAACTTAATGAATGTTGCTTATGTGATGAATGATGGTAAATAAGATCACACGGTTAATCGGAACATGGAGCGACCACCCAGGATTAACCGTACAACCACAATGTCACATGGGCACTGGCCTAGACCAACTAATTAGACAACATGTACGTTGTGTTTGGACTGTTGGTAGGGTGGATGAGATGGGTTTGGGAAAATGGATCGTGCGGGGATCGGAAGGCTAGGCCTTCTATTGTAACCGTCTGTGCTGGGACCAAACACATACGTATAGGGAGTCTCTGTAAAGGTCTAGTAGTGAAACCCTCGCCACTCACCTCGGAAGTGTTTAAGGGCCTTGCAAACCCGAGCGAAAAGGGGGACACGAATTGTGGGTAAAGCTGTACAACCTCTGTAGAGTGTTAACTAATCTATTGCAATAGCCGAGCTCACGGTTATGAGCGACCTGGACCTCACATGATAAATATACTTGAATTTGATGTTAACCTGTGGTACCTTGGTTTGGATGATGAGATCTGGTGTTGTTATGCTCTTATGCTTAAGGTGGGATGGTATATACTTACATCATAGTAAATAGTCGCTTGTTAATAAAATATTGATCAACTAAAATGCTCACCGCTTAGCTCAGCCTATTCCTTGATGGCTTGCATTCTCACCCCACTTGCTGAGTACCAACCATAAGAGTATTCATCCTTGCTTTTGGAACTCAGAGGAGTATGATGGAGAGTACATCGAGGAGCTAGATGACTTCTAGGATGGTGTCAACCAGTCGGCTGCCTGTGAAGATTTTCCGCTGCTAGTTTATCGCTTTTGGTGTTTATGTTGAACCTTAGGCCTTCGTGCCTCCATCGAGAGTGTAATAAAGTACATTTTATGTTCTTTTGCGCTTGAGCATGAATTCTGTAATTACTATTTGTCGACATTAGCCCTGTTCACCGGTTCGCTAAAACCGGCTGCCAGACCGCAACCAGTCCGGAGCAAACCGTCGTGGGGAGCGTTATGTGGGTTGGTGCGAAACCGGATGAGAACCCGTCGAACACAAAAGGCTTCGCCGGTCTACGGGTTCAGACCAGCAAAACCCGTTGAAACCCAATCAGAATAGGTGAACTTCTGCTCACTGTGTCGTTTTTCAATTCTACCGTGCTTCTTGGTTGTTGGTCTGGCCTTCAATCTATATGCTCAGATTTATATCTGATATGTTTGCAAAGGGATGTTTAATTAGTAGAATATGTAGCTAATTTGTTCTTGGCTCTCGTTTAGAACTTGGATACGGAATTGGGGAACTATGCCTTTGGTTTGGATTTGCAGTTCCCTATATTCGGAGTTTTAAATCATTAATATGAATCATTTGTATCAGACTCTGCATGATTAATTTTTTTTAGCAACTCTTTTGTGTCCGGCAGTGATTTTTGTGGCCGTATAGCTGCTGCAGCTGCAGGTGTTAGCAAGCAGCAGTTAACTAAACAGCAGCAGCATCCCGAGAAAAAAAAAACAAGAAAAAGCAGCAGCCGCAGCAGTATAGCTCGTAGCATTGTGGTCGCTACACGTAACCAGCACAACCCGTCCAAAGCTGCCAGCCCAACCCGCCCCGGCGCACGTTCCAGGCTGCCAGCAAACCGTGGAAAATCAGACCGCCCCGGACCAGCCAGTTTCATCTGGTTTGGTTTGGAAACAAACCGGCAACCCGGGAACCCGGACAATGAACAGGGTTAGTCGATATATGTGTGTGAACTGATCCTGACACACATATGGAATACATCTAGTTTAGTTATCAAAATTGGGTGTGACATGAGAGAACCCCGCGGAGGAGGAAATATCTAGGACCGCCTTGTCCGTGATCTATCCTATCAGTATCAGCTCGCATTATAGCTGCCTGTGACCACCGCACGGGGACACGCATGTGAGCAGGGTGTGGCTGCAGCGGCACGGGCATGTGGGCCGGGCGCTAGTTTTTTTTTTTTTAAATAAAAGGCAGGAGCACTGCCACATCATATAAGAAGAAGAAACATTCGTACATAACACGCCGAATCGAACACCACCACGCCACTACACAAACAACACACCCAACATAACACTACACCACCACAAATCTGGGTGAGAAGCCGAAAGAGACCGCCTCGAGTTGCGCCGTTGTCGCCAACGATGTGCCACGTCAAATCCGTAGCCCGCTGCAAGTCTAAGCGGTACCACGAACTCCTCCACCATGGGAATATCACTCTCAAGCCACACATCGGGCCGTCGATCCCCCCCGTCCCAGTGGAGCATCAGCAGAAAACTCACATCGCAGTGCTAATGGAAATCACTGATCCTGACCACTCTGCGTGGGGGCCTCGCCTCTTCCACCGCCTTGTACTCCTCTGCCAAGGACTCAGATATCTGAAACTGCTATGAGAGCGACACCTCCGCCCAGCCGACACCGGGGTCACCACAGCACCAAGCACGCCAGCTCAAGACAACCAACCCCCATGGGTCCTCTGCACCTCCCTGCCAACACGGACCTCCTCTGCCGTTGCGCACGGGCAACATCACCAACCAACCACCACCGCCGACTAACCAAGATGGACCTCAGATGCGGTGTCTTCAAGAAGGGTACAACGCTAATGGCGCCGTCGTCGCACGTCCAAAGTGGACAGGGTTCTCACCCTCGAGAGCCCGTGCAGAGGGGAACATGGTGCCTCACAATGGTGCCCCCAGCGGGGAAAAACGGTGCCACAGGGGCGCCGCCACCATCGCCACTAACAAAAGCGTCAGTGAAGGCTTTCGCCTGACTATAACACCATGCCCACCGCACGTTCTTAGCCAAGTCAGTAGTCCGCTCCTCCTCGTCTCCACCGGAAGAAGCTCGGCACAACCCGAAGCACTACCACCGCGCCACCAGCATACACCAACAAGCCCCCGACCCCGCCACCAAGACATCGTCGAACCAGCATCACCGTCGAGGAGGACCCAAACGCCTCACCTCAAAATCCTGTCACCCGTGCGCCAGCCCGGCCAACCACGGACAGCCACGCCCGACCGACAACCAGCTTCGGCCCACGATGGCCGGCCACGGGAGGCCACGACCACCAGCAGCCAGCCACGGCCACCAGCGGCCAGCCGCGGCCAGCTATGGCCAGCCAAAACCGTGGCCGACTACGGCCAACAGGAGTCACACGCGGCCAGCCATGGCCGACGGCCCAACCGCGCCCATCGCAAGCCACCGAGGAGAAGGGGTGGCAGACTCGGCACCCCAGGCGCCGGTGTCGTCGTCGCCGGCGGCGCGCCGAGGTGCCCCCATGGGGGCCACCCACCGCGCAAGGGCCGGCGAGCCCCAGCAACCTACCGCCGTCGTCTCCAACACGCACGCCCCGCACAGGACGTCGCCGCCGCCGTCGAAGCGCGACGTCGTCGTCACCGTCCCACGCGCCACCGAGCCCGTGTCCGTATCCGCCTGCCTCCGAACAACACAGGTGCGCCCCTCCGCGCGGCCACCAGATCCGGACGGGGGCAGCCCGGATCCATGGCCTCCCGCAGCCACAGGAGCAGCAGCCGCCGGCGTCGACGGGCTCCAACAGAAGGCTAGGGCGGCCGCACCCGCCGCCGACCCAGAGGAAGGGGAGAGAGGCCGCGCCGCCTTCTTCCTAGGGAGCCGCGTAGGCTTCCAGGGCCCCTCGGGCGGCGGCACGACGGATGGAGAAGACGGAGAGAGGAGGCGGCGGCGCTAGGGTTGGGCCGCCCGAGCCGCCGCGCGGGGCGACGCGAGCGGGTCAACAAGGAGTTTTTTTCCTGTGCACATTCTTCGCCGGGCGCTAGTAAAAAGCGAGCATCTGTCCTCCCACACCACCGGCCAGCACGGCCATGGATGCCGGACGCGACGAGCGAGACTGGGCTCCTTCTCGCCGCTCACATCACATGCGCGGCGCCCCGTATGGGAGCAGAGCAGCCGCTGCCTACTGCCGTTGTACTAGCACCAGCACGGAGCAGGTCATGGCCGGCCGCTACTAGCACGAGCACCCAGCGAGGAAGAGGTAGGCACCACCGGGTTTCCATCAATGGCCGCTGATGCGTGCGTACGCGGCGGCGCCGCGCCGGAATTTAAAGGCCACGGATCGAGAGATCTTTTTTGCCCCCTTCTGATGTGATGTCAGTGTCACGGCGGCTGGGCAGCATGCACGCGACGTGATTACGCTAGTGTCCGTGTGCTCTTGACGATTCTGGCAAGCTTCTTTTTGCGTACGGTTTACTCCTGGCCGAACACTTTGCTAATCTGGGAATCGACAATCGACGGAGTCATCCTAAGACCGACTACTGTCGGCCAGCCGCAGTATACAATTCTCATATTCTGCGACTTGCTTTGAGAGCCTGGAGGAGATAAACATGGGCATTCCTGCAAGAAACATGATGTCAGTGCCTCAGTGTGTAAGGCTATCCGCACTCGTGGTACTCTATTTTTATTCTCAAAAGGAATATATTTCTATCCTAGTCATCAAGATTCTGTACTTCATTCAAACTTCTCCCGCACTCGTGGTACTCTAAATCTCATACTCTATACCAACCCATCTATATTTTATTCAATCATCCCAACTACCATCCCAATCTTTTCTTTTCCTTTCTTTTCTTCCTTATTTTTTATTTCTCCTTTTAATCCTTTTTCTCCTTTTTCTTTTCTCTCTCTCTTTTCTCTCTTTTTCTTTCCACGTCGCTCTCGATTCTTCCGCTGCACAGGCGCCGTCTCTGCCTCGTTTCTTCCTCTCTCTTCCTCCCACGCCGCTCTCTTGCGCGCGCGCTCTCTCTCTCGATTCTTCCTCCTTGTTCCCTTGACCGAGCAGGGAGCTGTGCGAGCAGCTCGGCCTCCGAGCAGTGGTGGCAGCGGCCTCTAGCACTCGAGCTCCCCTGCTCCCTCCGCGACCTCGATTCGGTTCGGCCGGAGTAGATCCGTCATGGCCACCTCCTCCTCGAGCTCCGCAACCTCGAGTTCCTCCTCGAGCTCGCCATGGAGGAGGAGGCCAGCGTGGTGGAGGAGGCGGCGCCAGGCAGGATCTGCGGTGGCTGCTGCTCCTCTCTCCCTCCTCCCGGCGCGGCACGAGTGCGGACGCAGTGTGGTGGGGAGCGTGGCGTCCGGCGACGAGTTCAGTGGGGACGAGAGATCCGACCGCTTGCCGAGTCCTCTAGCTCGGCGAGGTGGAGATCCGGCGAGGGTTTGCAGCAGCGGCGTGGACTCGGTCCTCCGCGAGTCGGTGCGGCATCGATTCCGTGCGTGGGTTCATGGCGAGCTTCCTCCTTGTCCGGCGGCGCGGAATCGAGGGGTCGCCGTGGAAGCCGGCGGCGACGACGGCACCGAATCGAGCTCTCGCTCTCTTCTGCTGCTGCGCCCGGTGGTTGGAATGGATCGTGAACACATGGCCCCCGCGCCACGTCCGCGCGTAGCGCTGCGTCCCCTTGATTTGGCGCCTGGAGCCTCGCACGCAACGGTTGCGCACCGCATACCGCACGCCGCTGCGGACACAAAAGCGCACGGCTTACCGCACCCGGTGCGGACAGCCTTAAAGGCGACGACGTGCTTGGCAGCAAGCACAGCAAACTGAATATGAAACAGTGATCAATTTGCAAGAAACAGTCATTTAGGAGCAGTGATCACTTCAGAACACTGCGACATTTTTGCTTAATTGCTGCTGCTTCGCCACAATCGGGCCAGTTACATGTTACACCGGCAGCTTACACACCGGAGCGGCGAAACAAGCTATGCTAATCGACTGATACAACAACACTCCTCGGCGCCATCCATCCATCCACCATCGCATTGCGTTCGAGAATGGCGCCTCGCCCGTTGCCATCTCACTCGGGATTATCTCGAGATCCAGGACGCCTTTTTGCTAAACAACAAGCTGCTACGGCCGGGTTAGTTCCATGTCGCCACGATCGGGCTCGCGACCACGTGGTGGTCGCTGGACCAGACGAGCCGTCCAAACCCGTTGGTGCCCGACGCCATCGCCGGCGCCGTGAAGCTCACCGTGTAGCTCTGCTTCTCCCCTGCCTTGCTGAAGCTCAGCGTCGACGGCTCCACGGACACCTTCACCGCCGTGCTCCCGGACGCTGCGCTGGCTGTCACCTTGTACGTTCCGGGCTGCCCCACGTTGGTCACAGTGCGTGTGTGCTTCACCGTGCCGCCGGCGGCCGGGAACGCCACGGCGAAGGACGGGTAGTTGAGCGCGCTCTCCTCGTACGTTTTGTTGCCGCTACACCTGTCGGAGGACCGCTTCGTCAGCGTCGCGATCTGCATCGGGCCGTAGTTCAAAGCGCAAAGGAAGTCGACGTAGTCTGCGGTGGTGATGTCGTAGACCAAGCCAGGGTCGACGGCCTTGGCCGGGTCGACGTGGCCGGCGCCGACGTCCAGCGGCGTCGCGGGGAGTCCGGTGGCCACGTCGAGGATGCCGTCGCCGTTGGGGTACTCGTTGTACGCCGTGGTCATCAGCGCCGACCTGATAGCCGCCGGGCTCCACTCCGGGTGCGCCGCGCGGAGCAGCGCGGCGAGGCCGCTCACGTGCGGGCACGACATGGATGTGCCGGAGATGATGTTGAAGCCGACGCGTCGGGTGTCGCCGAGGATCCCCGAGGGGCCAACGGAGCCCGACCACGCCGCGAGGATGTTGACGCCGGGCGCGATGATGTCCGGCTTCAGGACGCTGGGCGTGACGGTGTTGGGCCCACGCGACGAGAAGGCCGCGACCACGGGCGACGGCTGGATCCCGACCTTGGTGCCGGCGAACACGATGGTGGCCGTCGCCTTGGGGTCGGACACGGCGTAGTCCCTAATGGCGTTTCCGGCCTTCTCCCCCATGCCCGAGCCAGGGAGAATGTGCGCGTCGGCCACGAGCTCCTCCCCGTTCGCGGCGGTGTTGGCGAGAATCATGCCTGCGCCGCCGGCGTCCTTGACGACGAAGCCCTTCTGGACCCTGGCATTGGTGCCGCGGTCGCAGAGGACGATCTTGCCCGCGACCTTCTCCGGGATGAGGCTGCCGGACATGCAGAGCTGGCCCATGCTGCTGTTCGACGCGTTCCCCGCGTAGATCAACGGCACCGGCGTGGTGGGCAACGGCTTGCCGCTGTACAGGGACACGCCGGTGAAGTTCTTGCCGTTGCCGAGCATGACATGGGCGGGGAAGTCGCGGTCGATGGTCCCCGCGCCCACGGTGGTGATCCACGGCGCGCCGTTCGAGAGCGTCGCGGCGCCCGGGCCGGCATTGCCAGCCGAGCAGGAGACAAAGATCCCCTTCTCCATGGCGCTGAACGCGCCCACGGCGATGCTGTCGCGGTAGTAGTCGGAGGTGCCGCCACCGAGGGAGAGGGAGAGCACGTCGACGCCGTCGGTGACGGCGACCTCCATGGCCTTGAGGATATCGGAGCTGAAGCACCCGCCGACCCAGCACACCTTGTAGGTGGCCACGCGCGCGCGGGGCGCCATGCCCTTGGCCGTCCCGGACGCGTACCCGAGCAGGTCCGCGCCCTGTACGGCGCCACCGGCCGCCGTGCTCGACGTGTGGGTCCCGTGCCCGTCGTTGTCCCTCGGCGACCGCGACTCCTTGGAGGTGTCGACGGGGCCCTTGGCCGCCTCGTACCCCGCCAGGAAGAACCTCGCGCCGATGAGCTTCTTGTTGCACGAGGAGGCGTTGAAGTCGTTCCCCTTCTCGCACTCGCCCTTCCACCCCGCCGGTACGGGGCCGAACCCGGCGTCGTCGTAGCTCGGCCGCTCCGGCCACACGCCGGTGTCGAGCACGCCGATGATGACGTCGCTCCCGGTGCTCGACTGGGGGAGCAGCGCGTCCGTGCCGTCGAGGCCCAGGAACTCCGGCGTCCGTGTGGTGTGCAGCTCGTACCTCACCTCCGGGTTGACGATGAGCACGCCGGGCTGGGACTCGAGCTGCTCGGCCTCGGCGCGCGTCAGCCGCGCGGAGTAGCCGTGGACGAGGGTGTCGTAGGTGTAGAGCACGGTGGCATCCGACGACACCGCCTGCAGCGACGCGGCGTACCATTCCCCATGCTCCACGAAATCATTCGGCATGGCCGAGTGTGACATATGGACGATGTACGTGTGCCGGGCATCTCGTCCGGCCGCCGCCGCCGCTGCCGCCAAAAGGGCCGCGGCAGCCACGGCAAAGATCACGCATCTCTCGCCATGGCGCCGCATTGTGAGTGAATGAGTGAAGCTAACAGTGGCGATGGCAGTGAGGTAGATCGGGACAGTGGTTTTATAGAATCACATGAACGCGGTGATAATGATTGCAACAGGACAAAGCAAACAGATGGGCCTCAGCTAGCAGCGATCGGACGGGAAGGTGTGAGACGGGAGATGGACGGAGGAGAGGGACGAGGGGGGGGGGGGGAGAGAGAGAGAGAGAGAGAGAGAGAGAGAGAGAGAGAGAGAGTGGGGCTGCACATGCCTGGCTGCTTGTATCTTTTGGCTTCGGCATCAGCACCACATGACCGTTCCAGCGGAGCGGCGGAGCCAAAGATGCTGCTCGCGAACCGTGAAAGCGTTTACTGGCGCATCGTCCAGTAGTGGTCAAGGGCGGTTGCCCGTCGTGCCCGAATTGTTAACTCCCATCCGGCCACCCTGCCCATGCGCCTGACGATCAGGTAGAAACTGATGCCCGGGAGGGTTAAAAAAAGCTCGGCCTCCACCTCGCATGGCGGTGATCTCCTTGCGTTTCCCCGGCAATGCTTCCGGATATCAGGCGCAAAGAATGATTTCTGGAAGCTTTTCAGATAGATAACGCTATCTCTAGCAAGGCGGGCGGTGTCTCGTAATGATGCTGCCGCTGGGGCGCTGGACGACGATGATGGTGTGAGGTGGGTTTGCGGCGCCTGCCGTGGGGGTCGTCACCGGCTTGGATGACGGCACGCAAGTGAGCTACTACTAGAAAACAAGATCTCCTCGCCGAACCCATGCATGTTCGGTTGTTGCCTAGCGCGACCGCGAGTCCACGATTGCAGAAGCAACCGCTTGTCCAGATCCGCCCGGACGAGCGGGCGGGGCCACGGCGGAGGCGAGCGAAAGGGCGTGGTGCTTCGCCCCTCGCCGCGTGACGGTTCACACCTGGAACGTGCTGGGCGCGGCGGGACGCGGCGGGGATCTCGGAAGCGGTGTGAAACGAGAAGGAAGAAGAAGGCTGGCTTGTTGGCCCGAGAGATCTTAGTGGGGGTGGGCCGGCTTGCTATTGGGCTTACAAGTCCATCGAGTTTCGTCGACCGTTATAGTCTGCAGATTTTTTCAGGCACGAAGTAATAAACTTGCACGTAAATTTCTCAATGATAAAAGGGTTATTTCGGCAGTCACTAGATTTTGTATGATGATGTATCCTTTTGGTGGATGATAGGCTAGCGGCTAGCCGATCCGACCCATCCGGCCATGCCTCCAAAGTGAGGACTGAAAACGCTGTCACCGGCTGACCGGCCGCGCATTCGGTTCATGGCGACGTAACGTTCCGTTCGCATGTCGGCTACGCGAGCATCCGGTACCCCGCCGCGGCGCCGCCCCGAGGGTGTGAATAGAATGGCGTGTCCGGACGACGCGCAGCCGCAGTACGATGCGAACACGGCGGCCGCCGGGCACCACGGTGTCATCACTTTCTGTTTTCCTGGAGCAGCCAGCTTTGTTGGGCCGCGTAGGAGTACTCGCGTTGCGTCAGACCGGGAGTGGACGGCACTGCCGCAGGCGACCGGAGCCCGTGACTGCTCCAGCGTGCGTGCAGCCGTGGGCCGCGGCGGCCGGGCGGGGCAGGCAACCGTGCAGACAGGTGGTCACGCGCGCGGTCAGAGCTCGGGGCCCGACGAGCACGGCGGCCGCTCGCGTATCATCTTTTCGCTCATTTCGTTTTGTTGCTTTTCTCCGCGCCGCTGTGCGACGTGGGCAGCCACACGTGCTATAGTCGGCCTAGTAGGCCACACTTCAGCGTGTTCGTACTCGTACCGTGCACAAAGCTACATCGTCGCATACGGAGGGGAGTGGATTTGGCGATTTGACCATGGCGAAGCAAATGTTCAGATTGGAATGAAAAAATACTTTTCTAGATAAATAGTGCATTGAGAAGTATGTTCTGTAAACGGGATGAATAGAAAAGATTTGTTGGAGAAGTATTTTTTTCTGAATCTGAACACAACACAGCACCGGCAATTTCAGGCCCATCCACTGATCCACGTCAGCATGTGCCCTTTAAGGCGATGCAGGGAGAGAGTTTCTACTGTTCTTCCAGATCACAGCCGCAGCGCCACCATTTTGTCAGAGCAAGGCGAACACCGTGCGTTGCAGGAGATTATGGAGTACGTGTGCTTTGGCTTCGCAGGAACCCAGAGGCATGGGTTTGTTGCGGTGTTCGTTATACTCGCTAGGGTCCCAGTGTCGGACATGTGCACACCCAGATGGCTTCATTCTGCACTTTTCTCAACTTGGGCGCATTTGTACAATGGTACATCGTTCTCAAATAACGATGATTTGCAGGAGGCCTTTTGTGCATGTTCTAGAGTTTAGTTTCTGTATAAACTAGAGAAGTTTAACAAAGGAGAAAACTAAAATGACCTAAATTTTTGAAATGGAGGGATTTAGTTACTGCTGCCATCATAATAAGTAAAACACTCATTTTTAGTAAATAGAAAAAATAAAAAAGAGGTTAAAAAAAAGAAAAAAAAAAAGGGAATGATGTACTTTCCGGCTTCCGCTATACACAGTAGAGGAGCGCCGCCCTGCTCCCGCGTGGCCGTGTCGATATATGGGTTGGGCCGGTGGTTGGCGTATGATGAGTTGTGTTGGCCCAGCAGGCGGTGGCATCTGAGACCTCCACGTCATCGTCTTCTGCGAGTGTACGTGTACAGTGTAACCCCCCCCCCCTTCCTCTGTTGCATCACCTCGTCACTCGGGCCCACTCGGCAGAATCCGCAGCGGCAGCGAAGAGCGGACTCAATGGGGCCTCGCCTGGTGGAGCTCCGGCGACTCCTCCTCCCCCATCTCAGAGGCGGCGAGGTGGTCCTTCCTCCAATCGCGTGGCGCGGCCGGTCGGCGAGCACCGCAGCCCCGGCGGACGACGAGCTCGCTGGAAAGAGCGCCTACGAGGTCCTCGGGGTTGGGGAGACCAGTTCCAACGCCGAGATCAAGGCCTCCTTCCATCGCCTCGCCAAGGAGACCCACCCAGACGTCGCCGCCGCCGCCTGTTCCCGACGGTTCCTTCAGATCCTCGCCGCCTACGAGGTATTTAACGAAATTTGACTGACAGGCTATACTAATTGCTAATCCTGGGCATTCTAATTTTACCTAAACCCATTGATTCTGGAGTGAAGCGATCATTATACTGTCCATCCATCTGACGAATAAAGTTGCTTTAGGCCATTTCCGTTTGTCAGCAAGTTAACGCTTAGATAGTTAGGTTGCTTGAGCTACTACCTCCAACCTGTTAAGCAACTTGACGATTACCAATTTTTCATGAAAAGTGTCTCATTAGCAGTTTATGTATTGCAGATCCTATCAGATTCGCAGAAAAGGGCTCACTATGATAGCTACCTGCGATCACAGAGGCGAGTTGTGCAGAAGTATCCTAGGCCATCTCAGTTTGTCTATCCAAGTGGTTCAGGCTCAGGCATTGTGGTACCTAGGGAGAGCAATGTTGTTGAGTGGCTGAAATGGTATAGGCTTACTATTGATGACATTGTTACCAAGAAGCGGGTTGCCACTGGATCTGGCTATTTTGGTAGGCTTGAAAGTGAACTGTACACAGCAATCCATGCTGCGTACTATGGCCCTGATGTTGACTCCATGGACGTCCTTCCAGATTGCTTTGAAGCGGAAGAGAGGTCTGTGTATGAGACGTCTGAGCTATTGCACCTTGTATCTGGCCGTGATCTGTTTGGTATTGTTAGTGTGGCTGGTAGTGTCAAGGAGCTATCATATGCTTGTCATGAGAAGCTGACACAATCGTGTTTTAGAGCTTCTGGGTTTACTCCAAATGTTTCAAGAAATGGGAATAAAGATCCAGTGTCTATGAATCCTGTTGACATCCACAAGAAAGAAAAGGAGGATGAAGATGATATTCCTTTATCAGATGCCTTCAAGGATATTGAGTTGCGCATATGTGGGAAAGTAGTGGCTACTGCATCCAGGAGCCCCAAGTGCAATTGCATTGACAAATTGGATATGGAAGATCACATTCATGTATATCTTGTTCCAAATGCGGACACGTCTGATTTAATGCAAGAGCATATTCTCTTAGGCACAATTACTGGGTTAGCCACCACTGGGGAGGAAGGATCTTGCTGTGTCTATGATGGCCGTGGCATTAAGACACATGTCATTATGAAACACAGGACACTGATGGTATGAAGTATGAACACATTTCTGAAACGCTTACTATGCTGATTTTTATATGTAAAAATCTGCTTACATTATTCAAATGCCCATGTAACATAGAGTAGTGCCTATTGTTATTGGCAGCATGATGCTGCCACAGTAGCCTTTGAGCTCATACTGTGTTGATTGTTTGCTGCATCCATATGTTACACAGGTTAAACACATGCACTGGTATCAAGTTGGAGATAAAGTTTCACCCTGTGAGTGTCGATGCAGTAGGGCTAGGTTGCCACCTAGCAGGTATACTTACCTTTCTAGATAAACATTTTTTCTTTCTGTATTGATCAAACCATGAAATCAGTCTTTCCAAATATGATTGAAATGTTGATGAAGTAATGGTATGATAATTTACTAGATCTAACGCAGCCCATTCCACAATAATTTGGTGTGCTTTCTCATATTATCCTAACAAAATACTAAATAGAAAGATTGATAACCTTTTTCTGCTGCATACGTGATTGGCAGGGATATGGATGTAAATCAAAATTTTAAAATTTATCCCTGCATCACATGAGAAGTTGCTTCTTCTTGCTGCAAAGATATATTTAGTTGAGTACTAGGCCATCCATTTTGTATTAAAGAAAACAGAAGTCGTATTCCAAACTACACGAAAAAAGAAAAAGAAAAAGAAAAAGAAAAAAACACTCAAGTTTGCCTTGGTCTTTGAGGGATACAACAAATTACATCTATTGCAAAATTCATCTCAGCATGAAGAAATTTGTCCACAATATTTGTGGAAGGTAACAAGACCAGTCCTCTTATACAGTTCTTTTGCAGGTATTGGCTCTTTGAGCCTCGCTGTTACATGCATGACACTGGTGGGTGGTATATTGAGACATATGGGAGAGACAAGAAAGGGAGGACAATTCCATCTCAGAGACAGTGGGATGGTTTCAATGAACATTCTGAAAAGTAAGGTTTACAAGTATTAAACTGCCTAAAATTGGCTTGTTTGGTTTAATATCTTTGTGTGCAGTGCAGCTGTGCACAATGTCCACAATGTTAATGGTAAATCTGGAATTACAGGAGATTGCATCCAGCAATGTATCTTGCCGCTCTTGCTTACAGATCTTTGGATCTTGAAGATGCTCGAAGAAGACAATGGGACATGCGTAACTTCCTGCAATTGCCGTTATCTCACATTCTTCAGTTGTTCAAAAGAATTGTTAATGGGGACAAGAAGGGAGTTGACATGAGGACACCGTGACAATAGTTGTTTGGGGAACCATTATCTTGCTTTACCAACTTCCTGAAGCTGTGGTGTCAGTGTCACCCTTCCATCCCATCTTTGAGCAGCTCCTTGTGAGTGTGGCAATATTGATTTGTTAAGAAATAATGTAGCTTTTCTTGAATGATAACCGAAAGGACATTTCTGAGGCTGCCGTGGTGCCATCCATTGGACATAGTGCATGATAGCATTATTTGCAGATGTGCAATGACATAGCTGATATTACGATGGTAAGATAACTAGAACCCTACATTTAAATATCTTTTGAATCAGTTTATGCAATATTTTTAGCTAGTTTTACAGTGGCGTGTAGTCCTACACATAGCAGATGCTATCCACCACTTTGCACATGATAAATTGCACGTCTGGTATATGTTTGTAAGAATTTAAATTCAAACCTTACTGAAGTACATCTGTGCAGCTAAAGGAGTGGGACAAGGTTGCACCCGATGAACTTGGGCATATAGGAGACATGCAGCTGGCATCCACGTTTTCAGGTTGTGTGCCGTTCAAGTTTCAGACTACTTTCATGTTATCTGTTACTTTTCTGAGGGGTGGTTGTTGTTAGTGCTTTGCACGAATGACTTTGGTCGGGCTTTATCTGTTTTGAAAAGTAATAAAGTCATTCTATACCAGCAGTTGTCTGCGCTCAGAAAGGTATTATTTGGAAGCTTCCTGCGTGTACATTAATACGCACATGACTTTTTAATAAGTTTACATGCGTAAATTGCCTATGCTGATAACAGTTTCTGGCGAGTCTCTGGATTTCCAGTTGATCAAAACCATGCAGTCTTAACTCTCTATATGCATATCTTGGCACAGGGCTGCAAGTCGGCAAATACGACATGAAGCTGTTCGCCTGCTCAATACTATCTTCAACAATGTGCTAGGCTGAATTTGATCTTGCACGTGTCGGTTTTCAAAATGGTATGTGGTGTCCCCTCGTCCGTGTCGGATTCAAAATGGTAATTAGCGCGTCTGACGCTCTCTAAAGAACTGCCGAATCAAACACCCCACACTTTGAGGTGCTAGCTCCATCCATTTGTCTATGTAACACTGGTTGGATTGCCATAGCTTAGACTTTTGAATTTATTATTTATCACGGCCGATCATTTGGCCCCTTTTCACATAAATTTACCCAAGACGTGCTCAAGTTTCTCAAATCTAGCTTCATATCTTTTGTTCCGCAATCCATTTGAGCTTTTGAGCTTGAACAGTCAGCTGTGAAACAAGCAGTAGTACTACGAGGATCTTCCCATGTACCCCTACACTAGTACGAGGTGCAGTCGGCCCTGGTGGCTGACATGTGGGTCCAGATGTCAGTATACTTGAGTGCGGTGCCCTTCCCGAAAAGAAGAAAACCGTGCTTGGGCCCACCGTAACTGACTGTATTCGTCGCGGACACGTGACGTTCCGTCGTCGCGCTCCGGGTGCTCCTTTCGGCTTGTTGGTCCCACCCGTCAGTACTCCGACACCCGCGACCCGACGAGCAAAATTAAAATACTCGCTCCATATCAGAGATTCAGGAGAAGGCGACGACCCCCGCCTCCTCTCTCGTGACGGATCGTCCCCGCCTCCCGATCCCCGCCCATACGCGTCGGACGAGAGGCGGCGGAGCGCACGCGGAATGAAGGGAGGGGGTGGCGTCATCAGGGCCGCCGGCGGAGGCGCCGGCGCGGGGCTGATGCGGACGCGGATGCGGCTGCCCATGGTGCTTCTCTCCTGCTCCCTCTTCTTCCTTGCAGGTTTCTTCGGGTCTCTGCTCTTCACGCAGGTATGCGACGGCGAGCACTGACGGGCCGCGCTACGATTCGTTGCTGGTGTTGTTGCGCCGCTCCTGATCTGGGTGCGCTGGCGGCGGTGCAGGATCCGGAGGAGGCGGACATGCCGGTGCCGAGGGAGCGGTTGCTGGAGGCGGCGTGGCCTGAGATGCCATACGGCGAGTCCGGCGAGGCTGCGCCGTCATTGATCCCATACCAGGTGATGTCTCCTTTCAATTCCGCCCCCGCGTCGGTCGCTTGCCCCGTCGTTGCTGGCACATTGTTTTTGTCAATGTTCGGCACAATGTCATGATGTGGCGAACAGGCATTGGTGCGTGCACGTGTTTTCGTCGTGCCGTTTACAGTAAGTGGTGAATGGATTGCTTTGGGCGGTTACATTCCTTCTGTTGGCATAATTGGTCTGCTCTTGTTCTGATATCAGGCAGATAACCACTTGGAGTGAATTAACCTTTCAGTAAGTCTGTTTCTCCGGTTTGGACTTTACCTTGTGTACAACGGTTTTGGTGTGATGCCCTGATAACAAGCATGTGATTGTGGTGGAGCTCAGTGTCTGTTGCGCGCATGCAAGTGTCGTGGGTTTGTTGATGGACTTATGGTTAGCATTTTGAATTTGGCACGGCTGTGTAGGCGTCGTGGCATAAGAAGAAAGCGCTAGATGTGTGGGTGCTGTAAGACCTTTGTTGCACTTGTTTCTGCCATTGCATGGCTAATGTAGGTTCCTAATACTAAGGGAAAAAAAAATTGTTGCAATGAATCTATCAAGTGCCTGACATATCTATGATTGTACTTTACAATTGTGTATGTTATTGGCTACAATGAGGATAATTGTTTGTTGGACTAAGAATGGTTATGATAATTTGATGTCGCGTGAACAATTTCCTTAGACACCCTAGGTTGCTCGCCATTACATAATACATGCATCTGACAAGCTCATCGTTGTAAGTCCTGTATCCTAGCGCATCTTTTTGTCAGTTAGAATTCAATTTTTTTTTTTTTTACTTCATGGCTTCTGTTACATATGACATATCACACCATAGCCTCAGCATAGATTTCCACACCTTTTTCCCCTCCATTGTCATTGTGTTTGGGAACTCCACAAATGTAGTTTTACTGATGTATTATGAACTTAATAGCAGATTTTGAGCTGGCAGCCCCGCGCATTGTACTTTCCACAATTTGCAACATCAGAACAATGTGAAAATATAGTAAAAACTGCAAAGGCAAGACTTGCGCCATCAACATTGGCCCTGAGGAAAGGAGAAACTGCAGAGAGTACAAAAGGAATCAGGACAAGGTAACCTTACAGTCCAAGAGTAACTTCAGTAAAGTAATAGCCAAATAGGTACAAACTACTTAGGAGAGATTGCTGAGTAATTTTTTCTGTGTATTTTGCATCTGCTGCAACGAGTAATGTCATATCAGAAATGCATATTTTTAGGAGTTGGATAGATATTTGTGTTGTTGACCTTTTGAGTTTTCACATTTTCTTCAATCCAATTAGTCTTCAACACATAGCAATAACTAGACCCTTGTGGCATTATCTGACTTGAGTCGAACTAATGGTGATTCCTTATGCCAAACAGTTCAGGAACATTCCTTAGTGCTAGTGAAGACCCAACTGGAACCCTTGCAGAAGTCGAGAAGAAGATTGCAAGGGCTACCATGATACCCAGAAAGCATGGGGAGGTACTAGCATTTGCACTTGCATGCAATATTTTTGTTTCAATTGTTCCAGCTAGGCGGCCAATACCAACAGATAGTAAAGAATAATTTGTTTTTTTTTTACATTATAGGATTTAACAGGAAGTTTGCATAGTGTCTGTAGTTTTAGATTTAATCCATGCAGTAGCATATGCTACGCTTCATAGTTTCCTCTTTCTTGGAAAAATGTTCACATTGATCTGTAGATGTTATAATCTGTTGTGCAACTGTTGATTTTTGCTCCCATTGAAAAGGACATAATATTTGGCATTATTCATAATTTATTAGGAAAAAAAACTAGCATTTATAATGCTTCATTGATTGACTAATTACTTTTATCATATCTTGCAGCCATTTAATGTCCTACGATATGAGATTGGACAAAGGTATGCTTCACATTATGACGCATTTGACCCAGCCCAGTATGGTCCACAAAAAAGTCAGAGGGTATGTCTCAGACTCTAAGTTTTGCTTGTGTTCTGCCTAACTTGAACATCTTTCATGATGTGCGAATTAAATTTACCCTTTTATAAAGCTTATAAAGAAAAAAGGCAGTATAAAGCAAGCTATTAATAACATGTCTATTGCCACCATGACATCTGACATAGCTAATGTTCTGTCTCCTGGGTTTCTGTTTGTTTTTATCATTGATTTCCCACATTCACAGCACACTGGATTTTCAGAAATGTGTTAGCCTACTTCAATTCTGGAGACAATTGATTTTAGATAAAATTTTCTATTAAACAATGTAAATGAAATTTCTCAGGTGGCATCTTTCTTGCTCTATCTCACGGATGTTGAAGAAGGGGGGGAAACAATGTTCCCATATGAGGTGAGTGCCAAGGAAATTTTGTACGTATTTTTGCTATCCGATTGTAATGTGTCCTGTGTTGATTTACAGAATGGGGAGAATATGGATATAGGTTATGACTATGAAAAGTGCATTGGCCTAAAGGTAAAACCAAGGAAAGGCGATGGACTCTTGTTTTACTCCCTTATGGTAAATGGCACCATAGACCCGGTAGGTGCTCCCTGATCAAGTTTGTCCTGTGCTTTCCCGTTATCTAAATTGTACACGAACCACTGCTAACCTGAGGTTGAACTGCTGTTGCAGACTTCACTTCATGGTAGCTGCTCTGTGATGAAGGGCGAGAAATGGGTTGCCACAAAATGGATTAGAGACAATACAGTGTAGACATGGAGGGTCACGGAACAAGACGCCTCCAAAATAGAGCACATAGACTAACAAGTCTTGTATTTGTTCAATTGTCGTGGGCATTGATAGTGAAAAGAAATTGTAAACATTCTGTCTGTATTGTGTCGATATATACACTTAATAGGGTTATTACAAGTGACATCTCAATCAGAGTTACCTTATTACTCCCTCCGTTCAACATGCAGATCATTTGTCTTTTTTGGCCTCAAGTTTAACCGTTTGTCTTATTCAACTTTTTTTTTACAAAATATCATAATTTTGTTATGGCTTGCGTTAGCAATAAAAGAATTTTAATAATGAGTTAAATTTGAGTAGGTTTGCATAAATTTTTTAAATAAGATAAACAGTCAAACTTGATGTAGGAAAAGACAAATCATTACGAATGTGGAGCTGTCAGGCAAAGGAGGCCCTGGGCGTGTGGGGCTGTTGGCCTTTGGAGAAGAAACGTCGGGTCGTGTGTCCAGATTGCCGCCACGGCTCCTACAAACCTCGAACCACTAGGTTGTGTAATGTAGACCCAATTCCCCTCAATGTAACAATTGATCACCGCCGCAGACACCGACAACGCAGCACATTTTAACGACAAAAAGTTGAAAGGTACTACAAACCGAACCACTATGTTGTGTAACGTAGACCCAATTCCCCTCAATGTAATAATTGATCAAAATGACTATAATCACCAGAAATAAGAACCACACCATAATATATGAAATGTTATTAAAGCTGTATCATATTTTTTCCAAATTAGTCTAAGATCACATACAATCTCAAGCCCTTACACAAGCTTTAATGCATAGTTATCCCAACGCTTGAAGATACTATCAAGCCCTGCCAAAGTTGCCCGCATCATGTGCCCACTCTGTCATGGAGTAATGGTACAGATATCTGGAGCAAGATGCTTCGCTCAGTAAGGAAGGTGTGGACCACAATCAATTTCGAGTGTGTCCACCATAACTATTGTGGTCGTGTCCGGCTGTTCTCCGCAGCTCTGACTTGGAGGAAATAGGGATGCGCCTACAGGTATCCATGTGTGAAGCAATAAGTCCAAACATGATTTATAACTTCATTCTTTAAAACTATATAGTCCGATGCATGCAAATTGCAACAGCAGCATAGCCTTTTATCCCAAGAAAGTTGGATGCATGCAAATCGATGTTCAGAATATTATTACTAGTTTAAAAATACCAAAATATAGAATACTTTTGCTGAAAAATATTGAAGAGAAGCCTTAAACCTAAAAAAAGGTAGCAAGATAAAATTACTGGAACTCACACAGAGGAGCATATTCAATTAATCAACTATAACACCAACAGAACCGATCTAAATAAGCAAAACTACTATTATCTGCAAAGGTATCTGTCTGGCTTACCATAGCTTCACGTGCAGTAAGCCTATCTTGGTGATCATAGCGTAAGAGCTTGTCAAGAAAATCTATGGCCTGCAAATAGACAAAAAAAAACATATTAAGCAACGACCATGGTCAGAAACAACAAAATTACTATTGCTCAACAAACCTCAGGTGATACTAGATGTTGGTTATCAGCGTTGATGAACTTCGCCCAGGGTTTTCTACTATGCCTGCTTATGAATATATGATACACATGGAAGGGTTATAATTCATCTTAAAAAAAAGGATCCAACATCTCAAGCAAGATAATTTACCTTCCAACAAGAGCTTCAAGTTGAGGATCAAGCTCAATATGATACTTGTTCAAATAAGCATTCAGACCATCTGTCCCAAGCACCTAGAAATTAAGGGAAACATAGCAGATTGGGAACTGTCCTGGGTATCTCATATTTATTACTGCATATCCAATAAGCATCAAATAATCAAGCACTGCAAACTACTTAAAACTTCCTGAGGACTTTTCAGAGTCCATATGTGTACATAAATTGGTGACTTGACAGTTGACATCTATCACATCAGGAAGATGCTTGCACTAGGTACAATATTCTAACACTATAGCTTTCCAGTAATAAAAAGTTAAAGTATGACCCCAAATAAAAAGATCACTGGTGCATTATCATGCGAGTTACTGAGTTGCTCTCAACGTGCAGACCTGACTGAATTGTGCACTTAAGTCCAGAGTTTCAAATTCGATGGTTTTGGTACATGCCATCGAGAACAAATGAGGTATTATGCTTCATGCTAGGATAGAGTGAGAGTTGATCTGATGGCCTAAGGTTTTTATTCGACACCAATCTATATGACTAAACTCAAGTTGTTCCCACAAGTTTTATCATATTCTGGAACAATAATTCCATATAATAAAGCACACACCAAACACATAATAAATTTTACAAAAATAAGTATGTCACTTATAAAACAAAAAAATAGCAAATTATTGTCTCGACTATTTCTTTGATGTGGTGCAGCTCCATATTTCATTTTTTTTACAAAAAAAAAAAGATAACTCCTTAAAGCATCTGCTTATGAGAAAACCAAGTACAATTACAAAAGGGAAACAACAGGGTGTAACATTGGTTTCAAGATAAGAAGCCAATTGCCTAACAGAAAACTTACAGTTCTAATCAAACACATAAACACACTAAAAGTTACATATACTTTGTCCCAGAGACATGGGATGAAGAATCAAACTGACGCTTACCTTTGCAATCTTCACAAGTTGGTCATGATTGTCATGGCCATAGAAGAATGGTTCCTTGCGAAATATCTGAGGCCATCAGTCAGGACACACAATTAATACAGTGACTGACCAATTGTGTATTGATTGATGGAAAACATTCCTATAGCCACACATACCATTCCAGCAAACATGCAGCCAAGACTCCACATGTCCAAAGAATAATCATAGTCTTGTAAATCAACAAGAAGTTCAGGTCCCTTAAAATACCTGAATTAAAATGAGAAAAAATATGCCCAAGTGAGATGTCAAGAAAAACGTGGACAGCTAGTGAAAATTTGATGAGACTGCTAAATTGATAATATGCTAGTATACAAGTATGTGGAGTAACTATGATGGACATTTATGTTATACACTATTTGCTTATGTCTAAGGATTCGTTGACTTTTGTGCTTAAATTTTAGCCCTACCAAAACATAAAAGTGAAAGCCAATCAATTGAATGCCTCATATTCACATGCTGCTTACAGACTCTAGAGTCATCAGGAGATCAGCATTCAACCCCAAAAAAAAAACAATAACATGTATTTGCTGTTTCCAAAATGCGCATGATTAGAAGGATGGAACTCAATCTAATTGTGAAAATGAAAGCATCGGTAAACAAGATGCTCACTCGTGTCTCCACCTACCTTGATGCAACACGGACATTATATTCCTTGCCTGGATGATAGAACTCAGCCAAACCCCAGTCTATCAAGCGAAGTTTTCGAAGTTCATGGTCTATCATTACATTATGGGGCTTGACATCTCGATGCATAATGCCTTGAGAATGGCAGTAATCTAGAGCCTGTAATTAAACATTATAGAATCAAATAATGGCAGACAACCACAAGATCAAAGGTGTACTGGTGCTCACATCATATTATAAATTCATGGGCATTGAAAACTCAAAATGAGGAATAGTTTTATAAAAAATAAAAAAATCAACAGGCAATTAAAAACAAGAATAAGCAGACAGATTCTTATACATGAGTTCATGCAATCAATGATTTAATTCAATGTCACGATGGTTAGGATGGTAATATGATGTTATAAAAAAAATCCAAGGGCAGAAAACTCATTCTAGTATGAAGTATGTAAGTGTGCAAAATTCATTGATCAAGATTCAAAGAAGTGGGTAGAGGACGCATTTCAAGCAAGCAGAGTGCATCATCAAACTACAACATAATACTAGGAAACTGAGCCTTGTGGGGATTAACTGAATAAGCAAGTAACCAACTGGAAACATTTGTACAAGAACAGATCCAGAGGGCAATGAATCAAATATATTAGGATGCCAATGGCAACCTTGAGTAGCTCGTATATGTAGTAGCGGATATCATAATCCGTCAATGTGGGGTACAAAACTTTGAAGTCTGTGTTGTTGACATATTCAAAGATTAAGCTGGGCGTCTTTGAATGCTGATCTCTGACAATATCAAGCAGCTTAATAATGTTTGGACCTCCACAAAGATTCTGAAGTATTTTGATCTCCCTTTTGATCTGCATATAAACATATAAAAGGTAAGTTAAATAATACAACAAAGAAATTATTATTTCATTAGGAACACTTGGGCACTCAGCTCCTATCATATAAAAAGGAAATATGCAAGAAAAAAATGCTATGAAGAACAGCCAATATATTCCTTTGAATACCTTCTTTTTCTTGACAGGCTTAAGGATCTTAATGATGCATTTCTCATTATTGTTAACATTGATGCCTTCAAAGACCTCACTATATTTACCTCTTCCAACTTTCCTGACAACCTCATAATCATCCTGCTCACTGTTCAAAGATATCATAATGGTTAGGAATGCATCATCTCCAGAGAAATGCAAAAGGTGTATTATACTACTATGTTCTTGAGAGATATCGATAAGAATCCTTTCCAAACAAGCCTATGACTTACAGCATGGATGAGAAAATGAGCTACATGTCGATTTCAAGTTACTGGATTTGGCACCACTGTGCCTTAATTATAGAAGTAAAATGTTTAAACTCGGACCTATCATCAAGAAAGATGTTTTGTTACATTTAATAGACATTTCAACTTTCAAATAAAAGTGTCTACCTTTAGCTTGATCACGAAACTGAAATTGGGATCAAATGGAATTTCGCCCATGTTACTTTGAACACGCGGGCTTAGTTAAGGAAAGGATGAACCACTTATATTGTAAGCTGCCACTAGGTTAGCTACTGCAGATTGACAAAAAAGAACTTTGCTAATAGTAAAACATCACAGATAAAGGGAGTAAGGGACATGAACCTCAACCAACCATAGAAAATAGACAGAAATGAGAAATCAAATTATCCTGGTACAGATAGTAAGTAAACAAGCCACCAGTACATGGTCAACACTGAACAAAATTGGATTCAGGTTGGGAATTTTTAGTTGATAACACTGAAAACAAGGGCTCTATTTGGTATTGCCTCAACATTTGATCAACGTAATCTTCTTCTCGTTCTAGATTTTCAAACAGCTCTAGTTGTACCCTGCTAAACTAGATAAACAAAACAACTCAACCAATCCTAGTAGCAAAGATAAATATGCCCCTTCGATGCAGAAGACACATAACAAAGTTCAAACGCAGCCAAACAGGCCACCCAGTTCCAACGATCCCACCTAATCCACCGCACGGAGATCTCAATCGGGAACGTGCGAGCTGAGTCAAGCGGAGCAAGGACGTGGCGTGACGTAAGCGCCTTACCCCCATTGGACGGTGAGCGCCTCGTAGTCCCAGTATTCCTTTGGGCGCAGGACGTTGACGTCGGCGTAGACCCTCGCCTTCGACATGGCGAGCCCGGATCCCGCGGCGACCGAGGCGGAGCGCGGGCGCGGTAGCGCGAGGAAGGAGGACGCGAGCGCCGCTACGATGACGGCCGCGGCGGCGGCGGCGGCGGGCTTTGTGATGCCAGACGGCAGGCGGTTCCAAGGCAGCGCACCAATCATGCGGCGGCCATCGCCGGCGGCGAGGCGGGACGGGCAGGCTAGGGTTTGGGCGGGCGGAAGGGGGAGGAGACGAATCTCTCGTCGGGCCGCGGGGATAATAGAGTCGAGGAGGGGGGACGGGCGGGCGCTGGAATCTGCTGGCTTTCCGTCGCTGACAGGTAGGATTGTCCGCTGACGTGGGGGCCCGCGCTTTTGCATCTTCGTTCTCGTTGCTTACGCTTTCAGACAAGGCAGGCTCCAATCGAATATGGAAAAAGCCATATTCGTGAATCCAAAATTCTCTAAATATCTTCATGTAGCAATATTTCTCTAAATATCTTCATGTAGCAATATTTGGATCTCACCGCTACGGAAAAGTCCAACTTATCGGTCTGTCACACTCTCAGAACGGGCAAAACGAATCCAAGCCAGCAAAGCCAGCAGTCTCCACTCTCCGGTCTCAGCAATGGAATCATATACAGTAAATATGGTTCTACAAATAAACACTAGATATAAGCTTTTTACACAATTACGCTGGTACATATATAAATATTGTCTTCTCTCTCTCCAACAAGGTTGGCTAGGGTTATAGGATTTCCCCGTTCACCAAAGATGAAGATGGTGACAAAGACGATGGTGGATGAGGTGGCATGTGGCAAGGGTACTGTGATGATCCAAATTGGTAGGTTTAATTAGGCTAGACCCATTTATAATTAATTAAACAAGTAATACTAATGTCCTTCGATGTCCTTGCTAAATCTGGATTGAGCGTAGCGTGATAAGGTGTATCGAGTTGCGACGTGATAAAATGTGCACATACGGCTTTAAAAAAAAAGATGCGAGTGTGAGTGTGGTGTTTTTTGTAGTCTATTTTTGGAGGCTTTTTGTGAGTGTGAGTATATCGTATATAGTTGGGACCTGATGACTGATAGGAGATGCATAGGGCGGGCTGGCTTTATTGTATACGGAGGTTATGCTATTCAACGTAGCATATCTTAGGGTGAATTCTCATCTGGTGACCACGCTAAAACTTGTGTTGTAAATTTGCTTCTCCTCTCAATGAAAAATATGCTAAGACACAGTGGGGGAAAAAATCACGTCCTGGGTGGATAATATTGAATACATGATCTTTTTCGTCTTGTTATGATTTATTGTGTACTAAATAAGTTGATTAAAATAAAAAAAACCCTTAATTTCAGCAGAAAGTTAGAGAAAGGCAGGTAGCCATAGAAGTCGAATGATGGTGGGAAACTCTTGCATTCTTGCGGCTCTGTATTGTCGACTGTAAATAAGAACAGGTAGTCACACTCGTAGCTTTAATCTGAAAAGCAAAAGCCCCTACATTCTCCTTACGTTTTGGAAAAGGACCCCCTACATTCACCTGAACAACTAGTCAATTATTGATCTCTAGACTTCGATCACTGGGCATGAACACGCAGCATTCAACCGAAGAACAGTAGCAAGTCAACATCCTGACACTAGGAGCAGCAATCAAACACATGCAATGCCTTCTCTTGATTCCTCTCGCCGCGTCATGCCATCTTGAGGCTGAGCCAGTGGAACAGCAGCGGCGGCGGCGCCTGCATCCCGACGCCGTCTTCAACCTGCACCACCTCCATCCCTGCCCCCGGCCTCCTCTTCTGGTACGGCGTGCCGCGCGCCTGGCACCACTCGCGGCCAGAGGCGGTGAGCACGTCGGACTCCGTCGACGACGACGAGAGGCTCTCACCGCCGGACGGGTGCTCGCCGCCGTACCTCTTCTTGGCCCCACCGCCGCCCACGGCCAGCGTGAGCTCCAGCTCCGCGTCGTCGTCGGTCTCCTCCTCCGCTTCGTCGTCTTCCTCCTCCTCCACCGCGCTCCGCACGTACTCAACGGCGGCCGGAGCCACGACGTCAAAGTTGAGCGCAGTGCGGGGCGTCGGCGTGGCCACTGCTATGTAGCCGCCGGGACCTCGAGCGGCGGCGTAGCGGTGCTCGTAGGCGAGCGCGCCGCCTCTGCTGTGCTCGGTGGAGCCGCCGTTCGGGGAGGTGGACAGGTTCCTCTGGCTCTTGAGCTCCCTATTGAGGTCTCGCATCAGAAGCTTCTGAATCCTGTATAAGCGATGGAGCTCGTGAACCTGCAACGTCAGGGCACAAGGTGCTGATCAGTGCATTGAGCTTAATAAGAGAATTTGCAATGTTAGCTGGAGAGATTGAAGACTTTGAGCTTACTTGCTGCCTGAAAGTCGCTTCGTGCCTCAGCATGGCCATCTTCAGTGTATCTTTGTCGCAGTGCCTGAATACTTGCTCCATGGTCATTGTGAAATCCTGTGCTTCTTCTCTATCTCCTCCAACCTGAAGGTGGGCTGAAGTGAATTTAAACAAAGAGGTTAGCACAATGAAACTGTAAAAAATGGAAGTCTCTAAACTGGAACCAAAGGACGCGACGCTCCATGCAGAGGAAACTGGAAAGGAAGAAAAACTGAACGACAGTATAAGGCTGAAATCTGTATGATAGCTCTATGAAAATAGAAGACTGAAAGAGGTGTGATTGTTGGAATGTCTTCATCCAAAATATGTTTACTACAAATGATCATGTCAAACTCAACTCATAAGCTAAAAATGATTGAAAAGAGTATTGAAAATTGATGAGCGAATCAGAGAGGAATCAAAAGGAAGGAGCTAATTCCTCACCTAGTGTAACTGCTTGATGTCAGAGAAGTGACTCACGAACTGTATCCTACTGAACTCAAACTACTACTCCTTGGCTCTTGCTACTCTCAGTTCCTGATCATTGTATGGCTCCAAAGGCCACAAGCTTTCCCTTTTATACACATCCATCTGCACTACACAAACAGAGCATGCAGTGCCTCCCTCTCTCTGAAGCCTGAAGAAAAAAGCAGCAGGGGACAAGACACGAATGATGTAAGATTCCTTTCACAGTAGCCGTATTTTTAACTAGGCATGCCGAACGATAAAAGTGTACATCACTGTGGCCCCTGTTCTTGCAGAGGTTCAGGAACAAGAGGGAACACAGTAGACGGATTAAGAAATGGGCCACCACCTAAATTACATGTGCTCTGCGTAATCATTCGGCTGTAATAGAAAATTACTATAAGGGAGTGTGTGGTAAAAAGCGTGATGAATGCAAGCTTTTGGAGCCAAATGTACGGTGAAGATAAGCTTTTGGACGACAGCAATACGTCAGTGGACCTCTATTCTTTCAATGTGTATACAAGGCGTCAACAACAGCTTTAAACCCTTCTATACCGGACAGTCCTTTTCTCTACCGTCGCTCCATTTCATTTCGAAGTTAGGGTTTGGTAGGTACAGCAGGGGGAGCTCCGTAGAGCATTATGATCCAGGTGATAGAACAGGAGTTTTTACTGCAATGTTCTTTCAACTCGAAGCTGTTAATATGTCAAACCCAGATCGTTGGATGTTAGTATGTGTTTCAGACATATGGGACCAGGGCATGAAATGCAGCATCAGCCAAAGTGATCAAGATGTTATTCTCAGTGCACGCCAGTTGACCCTAATTTGACCGCTTTTAGTGTAGGAAGATCATGATGGTGCAAGAAACAGTACTGAGACATTTTGTACAAATTCTCCATATGGACCATCCAGCGCTCATTATCATGCATGATCAGGCCAAGGACTGGGACTCTCTGGTCAGTCCTCCATGGGGGGCCCGGGCAGGCAAAGTGGTCCAGCCATTGCCGTTGCTCCTGTTCCTCCGACCTCCCTCCTCAAACATGAGCCAGGAGCACATGAGGTACAAACATTCCTACCCTAATTGAACTAACAAAGCTTTGTAATTTAGTGTTCTTTTTAGATACTAGTAATCTAGTGTGTTAGCAGAAGTAAAAGGGTGCTGAACCAGACAAATCGTGTGTTAAAAAGGACTAACACACGGCACGCAAAAGTGCCTTTCCCATTTGAAGCCACCAGGTCCATCATGTCGCTCACACTCCACCAGTCACACCTGACCTGGTGCCTAGAGGACTTAGTCGTGCCCAAGTGCGGTTCCAAGAAAAGATGAGCTGAAAGGGCACCACCATGGACATGTTAGAGTCTGCGAAACAACTAAACAATGCCCTAGCTGAGTAGTATTGAGTAGCGAGCACTCTTGCAGTTTCATAGCAATCAGGCTTAACCCAATTGGTCAGTAGTGCGACGGCCGCCTGCAGAAAGATGCATGAACATGTATATGATAATACTATAGATTAACAGCTGCATAATACTATAGCTTAAACAGATGCAAACCTTGCTTATGTCAGTTCACTTCTGGGACGCAGAGAGTAGTGTAGTGTTAGAAATGGTCTTTTCAGCCAGCGGCGCTGTGGAGCGTGGGGAACGGGGTGGAAGAACGGACGGCGAGGCGGCCGACAGTCGCGCACGCGCTGACGGGGGGAGGAGGAGCAGCCGGGCCCAGGTGGCGGGGCCCGATGTATCGTCGGGCCCACGTGGTATCTATTCACCGGCCCATTGGCCCAGTCTTCCTGGGCGGCTGGGCCAGAGGAGATTCTCAGTGACGTCCGCTCCGTTTGGCTTCCAGAGACCGAGAGCATATCAGTTAGTTCATCTCTCCATGCATATGTTCTAAAAAAAGTTAGTTCATGTCACCAGATAATTCAACGTAGTTATAAAATCACCACGGTAACATGGTCTAATGGAACTGCACGAGATGGTTATTTTAGAAAAAAAAATGGTAGAACTGCGAAACTGCATGCAAATGTTATGAAGAAAGACTGAACTTGGTATTTGCTTCAAGTGACGATGAAGAGGCATGCACGTCAATGGCTTGGGTACTTTACTAGCATTATCCACTACAGCTACTCTTGTAGTGATCCATCATGGCGACAAACTTTGACTGGAAAAACCCTGTGGAAAGAAGAATGGAAGGTTGACAAGCTTAAAGAAGAGCTCAAAAGGGGCAGAAAGTTTGTGGAAAGGGGAGAAAGCCGCTGTCATCCGTTGTCTTCCTTTCGCCGTAATAGCCCTTGGCGAGGAAACAAGTGATCGCTTTGGCACGTAATAGCCGGGGCACGAAAGGCTCCCTCGCTTTTGCTATTGCTAGTACTACGAGCTAGCTGCCTCGCTCATGAATTCAGAGTGCATCATTGCGCCGTTCATCGCGCACAAACTTGCACACAACAACTACAGTCTATGAACCACCAGCATCTGGTTTTGGTTCGGTGTCAATTTGCTAGTTTCATCTAATCGTCTCCGTTCAGTTGCTGCAGATCTGAACCGAGAGAAAAGGTGTTCGCTCTTACACAAATGTCTACTAGCTAAGCCTAAGAATGTGAAAACAACAGCGCAGTGAGTTAGGACGACGCCTGTGGAAAAATCTAGCAATGGTACGCATCTGATAGACTGATACCGTGGTAAAAACTAAAACGGGCAGGAATGATGAGAGTGAAGCATGCTTGGCAGCAATCCAGGAGCTAAGCGTAGCCACTTAAATTCAGTGCTGAACTTTCCCCAAAAGCACATCGATTCCAGTAACTTAACTAGCTCGTCTCCGTTAGAGCAAGTTTAATAAGCGGCTGGGAGCGGGCTGAATCTGACGTGGGAGTAGGAGAGAGAAGGAACCGGGCGAGCTACGGAGCGCCGGCTGAAGCGGGCGAAATGCAAGGTCCCCACAGCTCCGCTGGTTTTGATTGGGTGTTGTTCGTTGATGGCATTAAATACTGGTGGGTCCATTGCTACAACTCGTTTTCTTTGCAGCCCGCTGCCGGCGTGGTTATTATCCTTGCTCTTAAACAACTCACCAAGCCAGTCTTCCAATGCGTTCCGTTCCGTCAGCAGAGTGTGACCTCATCATGCCTTGCAAAAACCCTAACATTCCACTCGTGCCTTGCGCCAAGGCTATCATGCTCGGGCCGTTAGGGATCATCATGAAGATGGGTCAGGACCCAGGGTGAGGATAATAATTTCTTAATTACTGACATGTCCTTCTTTAGTGCTAAACCTGACGGCATGATGCTGCGCTGGCAGGCTTCTTGTGGTTTCCCCCTTCTGCCCTTACTGTACAAGTGGATTCCAAATTTGCAACAAGTAGTCCCTGTGCTCATGCATATAGATATAGGCATATAGCACGAGAAAGAAACGATTAACATGGTTGTGCTTTCATTCTTTCATTTCAGAAAATTAGCTAGGAGCTCCCATGTACCATACTCCCATCCACTGGGAGAGGAGTGAGCACTGAGGAGTGAGGACGAAATCTGAATTCAGCCGGGCAGCAGGAGGTCAAACAGCCTCCCTACCATCAGACATTGGCATGCTCTCTCTTTTTCTCCACAGTCCCACTTGTGTTGTTTCCTTTCTTTCAGTAAAGCGCAGCAAGAGCTTCTTTCTTGACCTCAGAATGTTCCTTAAAGCAGCCACACTCACTGGATAGAGAGAGAGAGAGAGAGAGAGGGATAAAGTTATGTTGCTCCAGTATGTGTTCCTGCTGGAGATGAAAACCAAATGAACTAACCATGGATAAGGAAAAACCCTGTACACACACTGCCATTTTATCAAACTGGGTATCATGAGAAACAAACATCAGTCTGGTCAAAAACCGAAAGCTAGCACATTTCAGGCCTACCCATACACATGATCTACATGCACAATCATGCTCAGGCAGTGTTCAAAAGGGCGCGCGCGCTTACAGAACACACACCCTCCACAGACCAGAATAAAAGTTACCCAGCCAGCAAAAGTGCCACGGAACATGCGTCTTGTAGCCGTCGGCCCCTCGCAAAGCGGCGCAGCACCGGATCGATCGATGCAGAGAGACAGATATGTCCGGGCAGGCCCAGTGTCGATAACGCATTCGAACGCTTTGATCATGGAAAGAGAAGGCCCACAGGCAGCTGTTCACGCATGGCCCTTTGTGCTGTTGCCCTTTGCCTCTGGCCTGGAGAGAGGCTGGGACATGGAACCCAAAAAGCCTGGGCACTTCGATCTTGACATCACAAAGACCTATATGTATGTATGGCTGGTCTGGTCATCCATCTGTTTGGCCTTCGGCTTCGAGATCTCTGACCCATGCTGGCCATGCACATGCCAAGTTATCAAGTTGTGAAACGGAGAACAGGAGAGAATTGGGGCCTTCTGTTTGATCATGCATTTCATGATCGACATCTGCAATAGTAGGGCAACGAAAAGGACTGCATGCTGTTTCTGAAGTGGCTTGCATATACGTGCTTGTTCTCCATCATTTTGAGATGGAACTTGCTTTGCTCTCTTGTTCAAAATGTCAATGCTGTAATTTGTTCACGCTGTTGCATTTACAAATTAACATTTGTAAAAGAATCTGTGAATTCAGAAATGCAGATTTTCGTTTTTGAAGACCATTCTTCTAACAACTACATTCAGTTCAAAGTGTCAATGCTGTAATTTTTCTATAAGAACGCCGAGAAGTTAAGGTAAAACTTGTGTAGTTTTTTAGATGCGAATCAGTAAAAAACGTGTATGTGCATGTCAACCAGTTGGTGTGTCAAGCAAAGTGGAACTGGTTGTTGGTGAGTTTCACTTGCTATTACCAGATGGGACTGGGGTCTTAGTTTGACAAGAATGTAACTGGGCTTTATTGGATGGACCGGGCCAGATTACTAATTTGGACTTTGGGTTCATGCTTGGTTAACTTGACCATCAAGTTTGGGCTTGGACTTTAACAGAAGCCAAGAGCTGCTGCTCACTCTGGACGTTGAATAGACGATGATACATATGACAAGTTTCCAGGGAAAAAAAGCCCTGGCTAAACTGATGATTTCTCAAGTCGGTATGCAATATTTGCATTCCTCTCGTAGAGCCCTAGTTGTCAATTAGTTGTATGATTTGAATTTTTTGACGGAGTGGTGTATTTGATTGAGTCAGATGACCATTCATGCATTTTTCAACAAACGTTCATGGCTCATGCGTGGTGTGCCATGCCGCCATCCACGTTGAACATAATTAATAAAAAATCCTAGTTTAAGGGTGAAAAAATAGTACTGCATCCATCTTTAAATATACTATGCTATTTGGGGCAAGCAAATTAGTTATTTTAAAATTATTTAGCTTGTCCTTAATGATATTTGTGCACGGAGGAAGTACATGGTAATAGAAATAGCCTCATCATACGGTTGACTACAATACTTAATAGTACTGCAGTTTTTAGGGTGTGATCATCAAACTTGAGGCTCACAATTAGAACTGGCATAGCAGAGTTGAGTGTTCATTCATATAATTCGAGTTGGCATCACTCTGTTGGTCAGATATTTGCACGCAACCTAACATAGTACCGAATCCTTCTTTTTATTATTTTCTTATAGGAAAATATCTGTCATGATGTTAAACTAACGAAATAGATAAAACTATATCAGTGAGACTTGATCAATTCGCTTGTGCATAATTAAATATATCGAGAGAAGTCTATATTTGACTATTAACCTTACTCAATTAACCCCCCATACATAATTTCTTCTAATTTAACCGCTCATAAGTATATACGGAGTGATAGACGACATCATACCCTATGCTTATAAAATATTAATAGTTTAAATCAATGTCATGACGTGGTTAGAGAGTAAATAGAGTGTTGGAGCGTCCAATAAGGTATCCTAGAAGAACAAGTTCAGACCTTTGCATTCTTCAAAAAAAAAAAAGTTCAGGCCTTTGGTGTGTAACTGTGCATACGTTTGGACTTTGGTCAGACATTAGCAGGGCACTCCTCTCTGTCTGGGCACTTTTGCAACCGTCTACAGTTCCTCCAACGCAACAAACACGACACATAAGAATGAACGGAGTTTGTGGTTTTGATTTCGAATCGTGCCTGATCTCTTCTGACAAAAAGACGATGCGTGATTCGACTATGAAGATGGCTTGAAGTTTTAAACTACGAGTTATATATGCCTGAGTGCAGTGTGCTAATATATTAACTGTAGACGTTTGGAAGGAAGCTTCTCGTTAATGATGAAGTGATGCAGATCTTAAAAAAATTAAGTGATGCAAGGAAAAACATGTATTAAACAAGTAGTGCTGATATGAGACAGCAACAGCATCATGCTAGCTAGCATAGATGAAAATGACATACCTTTAGACATGGATGAAAACAAGGCAAAGTATAAAGGTTTCCAAAATTTGAACTTTACAGAAACGTTATTTACTGAGAACAGAGCACTGGTCTACTTAACCGTGAGGTGCAAAGACTCTACAGTGTGCTTGCCGACGGTAAGGAAATAAAACCTTCTTGAACCATGCTAGATCACCAAGCAGATTCGGTTGCCGCAAAAAGAGTCATATGTTTTCAGTTAGTTCAACATTACCTTTTGACTCGAGACAGTGAGAACCGTCGGCACTCTCCATCGATTATATCTAGCAGGCACTTGTCCTGGAAGCGACTTAACCAGAGGCTCACACTTCATGCCTTATGGAACAAGCTAACTGGTGGTCAGTTATCGCGTTATATTCCTCGCATGAGCTAAGCAGCGAGCAACAACGGCATTATCCAACCATCATGTCCCATTCAAGAAAATCCCATTTTATATTTTTTAACGCATCAAGAATCAGTCCCGCACGAGTTCAAAACACACGGGGAGAGATACAATACTGACGGGCCATGACATGGCTCTCTGATGTGTCTCGAATGTCAACCCTTCCCGGTTTCGTGCCACTGTTCGTCAGAGTCTTTTATTTCACGCTTGACACTTCATCGCTTGACATCCTTTGGAACCGTCTGACCCCAATGATATAAACCCCACCAATCTTGCACCACCTGGATACCTAGAACACGAGCAAAAGTAACAACCAAGATGGTTAGGTCGTCGGTGCTCGTCCTCGCAGTGGTCGCCGCCGTCGCCAGCGGCCTCGCGCAGCCCGGCGCGGCCGACCTGAAGACGAACTACTACGCGAGCACCTGCCCGAACGTCGAGGCCATCGTGCGCGGCGCAGTGCAGCAGAGGAAGCAGGCCACCATCCGGACCATCGGCTCCACCATCCGTCTCTTCTTCCACGACTGCTTCGTCGAGGTTCAGAGATTAGTTTAGTTCGATCGATCTGCATGTTTTGCCACTGAAACTGCAGAGTGCAGCTGCACGGTTGAACGTATATGCTAGGAAACTAATGAAGCAACGGTGGATGCACGCGCAGGGTTGCGATGGCTCGGTGCTGATCGACTCGACGCCTGGCAACCAGGCCGAGAAGGACGCCTCCGACAACAAGTCCCTCGCGTCCGAAGGCTTCGTCACGGTGCAGAGCGCCAAGGCCGCCGTCGAGGCCGCCTGCCCCGGCACGGTCTCCTGCGCCGACGTGCTCGCCCTCGCCACTCGAGACGCGATCGCCCTGGTAACACCTACTAGTAGCTTTCATTAGACTTGTGCCGCCAAGCCAACATGTGCACGCCTGCACGTTAATTCCAGAAACGATACATCGCCGTGCATGTAAGCTTGTTGCATGTAGGAGGGATGACTGACTTGCCGCGTCCTTCAATTCGTCGTCTGTGCAGAGTGGCGGGCCGTTCTTCCCAATTGAGCTGGGCAGGCTGGACGGCCTGAGCTCCAGCGCCAGCAGCGTACCAGGCCAGCTGCCCGAGCCGAACCAGACCATGGACCAGCTGCTCGCGGTCTTCACGGCACACGGGCTCAACATCTCCGACTTCGTCGCGCTCTCAGGTTCGCCTGCAATCTCTACTCCAGTCCATTCTCACACCGTGCGTGAGCATGCGTGAACCACGATCACTGAATCGATGTGACAATGTGATGAACGCCGGCGACGTCGATCGTGCAGCGGCGCACAGCGTGGGTCTGGCGCACTGCAGCAAGTTCTCGAACAGGCTGTACAACTACCAACCAGGGCAGCCAACAGACCCGACGCTGAACCCCAAGTACGCGAGGTTCCTGGAGACCAAGTGCCCCAACGGTGGCTCGGACAGCCTGGTGCTCATGGACCAGGCCACGCCGGCGCAGCTGGACAACCAATACTACCGGAACCTGCAAGACGGCGGCGGGCTGCTGGGCTCCGACGAGCTGCTCTACACGGACAACCGGACGCGCCCCATGGTGGACACGCTGGCCAACAGCACAAACGCTTTCTACAAGGCCTTCGCCGACGCCATCGTCAGGCTCGGCCGCGTCGGGGTCAAGTCCGGCAGCCAGGGCAACATCCGCAAGCAGTGCAACGTGTTCAACTGAAGGGAAAATCCAGACATCCAAGGGTAAGCAGCAGCGGCGCATGTGTGTCAATGTGTGTGCACACGAAATTGTGTGTATGTTGACATGCGTGTCCCATGGCACTATGGCAGCAGGGAGGGAAATTTGGTTTGGGTGTTTTCAGGAATGTGTTTGTACATCTCTAGCTCTTGTTTTGATTCGTTGCATGCATTGGTTGTTGAAAGTGTATGTAATGCACATAAGATGTTCTTTCGTGATTTGTACACAGTGACGAATAAAAACATTCTCTGGAATAATTACTATTTGATTAGGAATCAAGCTGTCAACGCCTCGTTGTTTTCTTTAGTCTGGTAACCGAATTACCTGAAACTTGCCGCGAACAGCTGTAGTTTTCTGTTGTTTCATGCACAGTCGCAACAGGGTAGTTTGGTTCCCCCCAAAATTAAAGAGTACTAATACCTGAGCAGTTTGGTGACGAAACGATGATCACTCTAACTCCTGTCAGTCAGGGAAAAGAAAACGGTGACCGATTCCTCCTGCGAAACCCGCTCATACCCGTCGTGCTGAATCATCCATCTTCTGATCTTCCAGAGGTATAATTGGCGGGTGTCTCAATTAGTCAATCTTCTGATCAATTATTGTGCCGGAGGTCGACATCGAACACGGTGTGTTTGTGTTTCGTCATGACAAGTAAAGCCCGAAACTGAAAGGTACGTGAAAACTTCACACTAGTTTACCCTGCACACGTAGTACAAACTTTTACTGAACACTTGCTGGTGTCGACTTCCGTACAAGCAGCACAAGTTGCCCCCGTTAAAAACTTCCTAGAATTCCTGTCAAACTCCAATTCCTCTGAACTTTTTTTTTGAAGGGCTTCCTCTGAACTTTTTTGAAGGAAATCCTCTGAACTTCTGAAGAGTTTCGTTCAAGTCCAAACCGGACCCCGTTCCTTGAGGACACGCGGAGCCACACTGCCGCCTTGGCGGACACCTTCACGCGGGCACCGATGGACAAGACGTCAAGACCCGCGAGATTTCTATGGCGCACGCCGCGTTGCGGAAAGTGATGTAGCGTGTTCTGTGAAGGAGATAAATAGAAAAAATTTGTTGAAGAAGTAGAACTTTTTGAATTTGAACACAAGGCAGCGAGAGCCGAGAGAGAGAGGGCACAAGTCGGCGGTGGCGTGGCGGACCTGGCACCCCGGCGGGGCACGGCGAAAGACCCCCGGAGCCGCCCATGGACTGCCTGGCCGCTTGGTGGTAGGGACCCTGCAACTACCAGGAGGAATTGACAGCTGAACCGAAAGCCTAGCATCAGAGTCGCCGATTGCTCCGCTTTTTTAACCTGTTGGATAACTTCCTAGTTGAGGTCAGGACGGGTTCAGACCACATCGCGTAACGATCCGCGCTCGTGATGTGTGATCCAGTTGGGCAACTTGAGTTTGCTATACGATATTCTGGGTGATCCTGATGTGTGCTCGTGGATTTTAATATTTTTTCGCGAGGGATGTATGATTGTGGTTAATATTTTTTTTTTACAAAATGCTTGTGATCGATCAACTGGCCTCGGAAAGAAAACAGAGGGTCTGAAATTAGCTAGCCTTTCTTTAAAACCAGCATTATATTTCACATAGTTCAGTTTACATCCCATAAGGCCATAATAATTTACAAAGGCAATCCTAACAGCAAACTAAATTATAACCAAGTCCTTACAAAGTTAATTTCTCCTTCGCCGACGGACGAACCAGCCACCCGTGAGGCCGGCCATCTTCCTGACGCAGGACATCAAAAAAATTTAGAGGCACCGTAACACAGCATATTAGGGACACCAACATGCTTTTATAAACACTGAATAGTCAAAAGCTGTCAAAGGCCATCACATCTCGGAGAGTAAAGGATCTCGCGCCTCAATCACCAAAAGCCTTGTTGCCCCAGATCACAAGTCACCTAAAAGAGGAAAGAAACCACCAAAAGCAATGGAACATAAAAGCAACCCGATTTCCCAAGGAATCGGTAGACATACCACCCAAGATATGCACTAGAGAAGACACCACGAACAACGTTACTGGAGAAGAAGAAAAGGGAGGGATCCTCACCCAGGGGCGGAGCTCAGGCCAACCACCGGGGTCAGCCGACCCCATGGTTTTGGTGGATTTCAGTGCAAAATAACTATTGACTACTGTTGAAAGCCTAATTGACCCATTCAATTTTAAGCTAGATCCCGGTGCTGCCTTATGTCTGGCTTCGCCCCTGTCCTCACCGAATCTGCCATAGATGACGAAGCTGCTCTCTGCACACCCACATCGTCACATGTCAGAGATGCCGCCGCCAAGGGATAAGGAGCCTTGAGTCGTCACTGCTCGTAGAAACAGGATTGCCAAAGGGGATGCAAATCTAACATAATCTCTTGTACCTAAATAATTGTCTTTCTCGGTTCACGAGAAACAATTTTAACTAATTATATAAAAATATTTTAAAATTTATAGTTAAATACCATTCAATAGATATTTGAATCTATTTTTTTAACTTAGAGATTTAAATGTTGTACGTGGTTACAAATCAAGTTAAATTTATTACATGAACACTTAAAACGACATTTATGGATGGAGAAAGTAAGCTATGTAAATATAAAAAAAAGGAGGGTATATACATTGGACACCGTTCCGAAAATCCCCTCGTCTTACGTCGCCAGTGACTCGGTGAGGACGCCAGAGGAGCAGGGGAACGTGATGATCCAGCGCCAGAGGTGTAAAGAAAGAACCGAAGCAAACGAGTCATTTTTTTTTTTGTTTCGAGTTGCGTAGTCGATTTGATTTTGCTTGGGTTTAATAAGGACCTGGCCCGCGTGTAGACGATCGGACCAGCCCACTAACGCACCACATTTTCCGGCCCATTTCCTACACTTCTCCATGTACCCTGTGCTTTTTCAATGGGCTGAAGTGCGATATTGCGATCCCACCATAGGGCGAGACTCGTACGACACACGTCAAAAAAAAAAAAAAGACTCGTAAGAGAACTTTAGTTGACTTGACTCAGCGACATGGGAGAGGACGACCTGGAACGGCAGCTCAACATCAAGTCGTGCTGACATTAGCTGCCCGTTTAATGGCCACCAAAGATAATCCCACACCGATGGCGAAAGACAGCGACCGCAACTCTGCAGGTGGTGCTGGTCTTGGATTAGCATCAGAGCTAACCTTTAAAGCCGGCTATTTCTGCTGGGTCCTTCGCTCGGTGCCGCGGATCAGTTCAGTCTTGAGTGGATGTTAACATCAGCAGATCCAGCGCCAACGTTCAAAACACGCGTCATTTTCCTCTTCCCCGACCGTTGTACGAACCAGCCTCCGTAGTACGCGCCGCTGCTGATCGCAACGGATCGAGAAGGGGAGAGGCGAGGAGCAGTGAGAGTGTGCCCGAGCACATACTAGGCACTAGTGTGGCCTAAGAACTCGACGCACCTGCCACGATCCAAAAAAAAGTTGTCCAGGAGCATCACGATGGCGGGGGGCTACGGGCTACCGCCGGAAGGTTGAGGAAGCAACGGAGCTCCTCTTCTCTTCTTCAGGCGGATGCCACTTTTTGTCTGTGTAGGGCAGCGATGGGGCACACCACACCAATTATGCACGCCTTTCGGCTTTGGTGGCCATCTCTCGCTTGTTACGGCCGGTTCCGGACGCTTCCAATCATAGAAACCTGCCCCGGGGACGCAGCCTGAACGCCTCGCCTTGGCCGCATTGTCCTTTCCAGAGGAGCAGAGCAGACACTCTGCTACAGTGCTATACCTGCTACTAGGCGGCTACTGCGTCGAGTCACGCATCGGCTAACGAACGTGCACGGAACCTCAGCCCGTGCCATGACCGGCGGCCGCCGCTGGTGGCGGTCATACGCCGCGTGATACATGTGCAGTCTTTGCGTCTGATATTACAGCTTACTACAGCGTACGAGTGCTCAGTGCTGTGCTGGAGTGGTGCATTGTCATAGGGACCTTGTTTTGATCAGCTCATTCGAGCTCGATGAGCTGTGCACACAGATTCCATCGACGGAGTATTGCACACAAACAAGGTATACTTACTCCTGGTCTTATAGTACCGCTACCACACAACCGCCCCATCCCATCAGATAACCTTGAGACACATTCCAGCTTTGGTTAAAAAACAACGTTATTCCGGCAATGCAGTGAACATCAGTGTCATGCTATTCTACTTGCTGCTTGCTGCTGCCGAGAACAGGAACGGCATTGTTTTTCTTTGTCTGAACCCATGGAACGGCATTGTTACTTGTGCCTCTGGCGACCGTCACGGCTGCGAGACGCGAACCCTGTCGCGTGCACGAGCAGACGCGGCATGTACTTCCAGGCGCGCACCAACCGCGGCCATGTGGAGGTTGTGATCGCACACATGTTCGCACCGCCGCAGTCCAGCTAGCCACCACCCCCGCGCATCCCGCCCACGGCACGCGCCACAACGAGCCGCCCCCGCCCCGGGCGGGTCAGGCGGATAGGTGGTAGACAAGGCGCCTGTGTCTCCGTGGGCGCCGCTCCTCGCCATCCACCGCCGCGCACGCATCTCGGCGCCCCAAGCCAGCCGTCGATCGATCCATCGCCTACGTACGGCGCGCCGCCGCCTCCGCCAGTCCGCCTCCCCCCGTATTAACTCCCCCGGGCTCTGCTCGGCTGGCTGCCTCCCACTCCGAGGAGACTTGCCTTCTACTGCATCGCGTCGCGTCGCGCGCACCACCCCGCTGCTCCATCGATCATAACCTCGCCACCAGCAGCCACCACAGCCATCATCGCTAGCAGCAGGTTGCGTAGCCGCGCGCGCCGCTGCTGCCCGCTGGTGTGGTGTGGTGGTATCATAAGCCATCGCGCGAGAGTGTGAGACACTCGGCACTGGGGCTTGGGGGCGAGCGAGCTTCGCGTGCGTTCGCCGGGGCCGGGGAGCAGAGGAGAGGGACAGAGAGAGAACGCGCGGAGCCTAGCACAGCATGGGCGCCGGGATCAGGATCCTGGCGGTGTTCTTGGCGGCGCTAGCGGCGGCCGCCGGCGTGGCGGCGCAGCTGCGTGAGGATTACTACGCCGCGGTGTGCCCCGACCTGGAGACCATCGTGCGCGACGCCGTGACCAAGAAGGTCCAGGCCCAGCCCGTCGCCGTCGGCGCCACCATCCGCCTCTTCTTCCACGACTGCTTCGTCGAGGTCTGTTTCTCCCCTCCTCCCTCCCTCGCTTGCTTCGCAACAGCAGATTTCTTTCTCTTGCCAAGATAGATTTTTCGGTACGAGCGGACATGGACACGGGGAACCGGCAGGGACGGTGGCGCTGGCATGTGCGCTAACTTGCTCGCCATGTGACTGACTGACCGTGACTGTGGTGTGTGTGATCCCCCACAGGGGTGTGACGCGTCCGTGATCCTGGTGTCGACGGGGAACAACACGGCGGAGAAGGACCACCCGAGCAACCTCTCCCTCGCCGGCGACGGCTTCGACACGGTCATCCAGGCCAAGGCCGCCGTCGACGCCGTGCCGGCGTGCGCCAACCAGGTCTCCTGCGCCGACATCCTCGCCCTCGCCACCCGGGACGTCATCGTGCTGGTACGTATATACATACCACGCCGCACCAATGAATTGATCTATCATCAATGCCGCCGCCGCACAAAATCGAGCATTTCCTTTCCGTCCGCCAAATCTACACACCTGCAAAGGCCAAAAAGCTTTCTAGGATTCCCTCGCGTAAAGCGTACGTGCAGGCTCTGGGAATCAATTTTTGCAGTCCGCGTGCGTAACGACATGTCGACCTCGCTCGATCCGTGCAGGCTGGAGGGCCGTCGTACACGGTGGAGCTCGGGAGGCTGGACGGGCTGGTCTCGCTGTCGACCAACGTCGACGGGAAGCTGCCGCCGCCGTCGTTCAACCTGGACCAGCTCTTGTCGGTGTTCGTCCCCAACAACCTGACGCTGGCCGACCTGATCGCATTATCTGGTAAGCGAATTGTTACTCCAACCAAATTACTGCTGTACAGAGACAGATTTCCATGTGCTCTGCTCCATGTGTCTTTCGAGTCAAACAAAAGGGTCGTCCAGGCAGCCCAACGTCCCCACCCCAAGGGCTGCTGCAACGAATTGTGTGGGCTCGATAGATCCGTAAGACAATAGAAAATGTGTTACCATCTATCTTATCCCTAGGTTAGAACAACAACAGAGGTGGTCAGTTTATTATCACAGTAAACGACTAGTGTTATGAGTATGTTGCACTCTTGCACTGTAGCTGGTCATCAGATCTGAAAGTGGTCAACTGTGGCGACTGGCTGTCATGCTGGTTTGCTGGATTGATAGCCAGCCGCACCTTGCTTGCACGTGAAAGAAAGGTCAGCACAGCATTATTGTATACACCCATCTAAATCCTCCATCCACAACAGCACGCCCATGATACAACCCAGACCAAGGCAGCGTCCACCTCCATAATTTCGGTCCACGCATTGAGGCACGACGGGCCTGCCAAATGAGCTGTCGAAACCCCAAGCTACAAAACAAAAGCTCGTGGGTTATGATCAGTGTCACGTGAGCAGCAGCCGGCATCTTGCAGGAGCAGCACACATTTTCAAATGGGCAGGGCGTCAGGTCCTACGTGTACTCCAACATCATTCACAGAAAGAAACAATCTGAGAAACAGCAAGAGTTTTTTTTTAAAAAAAATATTTGTTTGTTTTCTTTTGTCGAAGAATCTCTTGTCTTTTTGTCCCAAATCGGGAACAGGGCAATGCAACAGAGACCTGATACGTGTTGTTTGATGCCTTGCGTTGCAGCGGCGCACACGGTGGGGTTAGGGCATTGCGGTACGTTCGCAAACCGGATCCAGCCGGCGTCCGTCGACCCGACGATGAACGCCACGTACGCGGCGGACCTGCTGGCGGCGTGCCCGGCGGGGGTGGACCGCAACGTCGCGCTGGAGCTGGACCCCGTCACCCCTGATGCCTTCGACAACCAGTACTTCGTCAACCTCGTGAACGGCCGGGGGCTCTTGGCCTCCGACCAGGTGCTCTACTCCGACGCCCGATCGCAGCCCACCGTGGTGGCGTGGTCGCAGAACGCCGACGCCTTCAACGCGGCGTTCGTCGACGCCATTACCAAGCTCGGCCGCGTCGGCGTCAAGACCGACCCGTCGATGGGGAACATCCGCCGGGACTGCGCCTTCCTCAACAACTGATTCTGGTCCGTGGTCTGGCTCTGAAACTCTGAACCGTGGCTGAAATGTAATGCAGGAGCTGGTGGACATAAAAGGGATCGTGGTTATCTGAAGTGTTCATATAGGATTCTAGAAGAGTAAAATTTTATCATATGGTTAAAACTTCAATGGTTAGTGCTAAGAAGGTTATTGTTTGATTCAGTGACTGATAGTGGCACTTGGTAGGGCAAATGCATTGCTTTTTTTTCCTTCTTCTTTTCTTCTGTTCAGTTTCGGTGCAAGATTTGTTGAACGGCTTCTTGTTCTTGTAATCCATGTTAGGGTGGGCTCATGAATGAATGAGTCTTTCTGTACTTTGTAGTCATACGTTTTTCTTTTCTTTTTTTCCTGAAACAACCCTTGTTCTGTTCAAGCATTCAAGGAATAACACTCCTTGGTGCGAGGCAGAACAAAGGTGAGAAAGTGAGAATGCGTGTATGCATGAACACAGTTGTTCCTGTCATGGATCCACCACGCGCGCACATTCGTGTGGAAATGACTTTCTTGTATCCTTGTCCTTGTCCAGCACGGCTGCACAGGGATGCTGCATGAACCAAGCCATATTCAACTCCAAGAAATCTGAGCTGTGCACAAATTAAAACGCGTAAAGCAAGGCATTTTCTAGACAAAAAGCTAATGGCGGTGAAGAAACTATCGCCCCAATCACCATTATAGGATCATAATTCGGTTTCTTTTCTATGGCCTCGTTATTTAATTTTGATGGAACATATGGAAGGAACGAACTGAAGAACTTTCCAACATGAACAAAAAATAGTGGAAGAGTTAGCTTGTCTCATCAAAGAGGATGTACATCAATATCGCAATTCGCAAGCAACAAAGGTGGCCTGTGGCAAAACTCTACAATCTGCTGTCATTTAGGAAGTTTTTAGTAGGTGTTTTGTTTTCAGGTTTTTTCGGTGTTTCTGCAAGGTATTTCTGAGAAGTGATAAAATAGGGAACTTGCAAGATAGCCCGTAGGTTTGGAGTTGTTCTCTGTTGTGGTTTTACTTGAGATTGAAATTATTTTTTTTCTAATAAAATTTCGGCAAATATTTTTTTATCCTTTAAAAAAATCACCATTGTAGGCGTCGTAGATAGTAAAAGGCAGCGACGTTATCTATCAATTGATTATTCAGTTTCACAAAAAGCATCTCTATCAGGTGAAGAATCACGAGGATATATGCCAAATGACAAGCAGTAGTGGGATTCTTTTTATCATCAGTCACACAAGAAATTACTATTATATCTCTACACTTTCTCTTTCGAAACAAAAATTATTCTACTCCCCCCCTTCAAAATATAAGCATTTTATCCATGCCAACATTTAACCATTCGTCTTATTTAAAGAAAATTATAAAAATATCATTTATTTTGTTATAACATGGTTCACCATCGTATATATTTTAAGTATATCATGATTATTTTAAATTTTTTGAAGAAGACGAATGGTTAAAGTTGACACGAAAATCATGAAATGCTTGTATTTTAGAATGGAGGTAGTAGATTGACATCCATCGACATGTCATCCATGATCCATACCACACACCAGGAGATAAGGCTAGATGCCTAAAAAAATTGATAAGGCTAGAGACCGTCGTCACACACGAAAGGCGACGAAAAGAGGATCAAAAGGGCGGCAAAAGGAACACAGAAAGAACACTCTTTCACTTCACAGTAGTGGGTGCCCTAGCAATCTGCAGAATTGATGTATCGCAAAGCCAACCGTCAGCATCAATCTGCACCCTTGATCCAGTCGCCTTTGAGCAGGCTGCTGCAGGCGCTAGCAGCAACCCTATTATGCTTTTTTATGTCACTAGAAATGGTTTTGTTTAGTGGATAGACACTCCAATTTCCAGTGATCGGTAACGGTTCCAGTGGGGCAGCACCACCAGTAGCACCTATGGGCATTCATCCGGAGGAAGCCAGCTTTTGCTCAGTGGTGAGTGGTGACATCCGAATGTCCAGGCAGGATGACAAAAGGCTACGCATACAGTTCAGATATATGGGCGGGAATCTTCCTTCGGACCAGCTCGAGGGCGATTTGGTGAGGAAACGAGATAACTTTCGTTCCTAACTCGAATAACTTGCATGGATTCCATCTCTAAAATGGGAGGAAATAAATCAGGAAAAAAAAAAGAGTCGTGACAGAGAGGCAGAGCACTTTACTTCTCGTCATCTTGTTGGCATCCATCCGAGGGTATGAACCTGACAAATCAGCGTGACTGCGCTACCACCAGTGCAACAAGGACACAAGCCGGTGGAAGTCCAAATTGACTAGTGGGATAGGATCCGACTGTTCACATACGCAGAAAGATTAGAAGCACGCGTGACGGGCTGACGGCGACGCGGACAGGGCGCGTCCAAGGCGGCGGACTCGCGCGGCTCACCCTTGCGCCGCGCATGCAACTGGCCAGCGGCTTTTACCCTGAGGCCCAGGGAGGCGCATGCAAAACAGACCAGCAGCTGTGAGCCGGCGATGTGAGTGACAGCCGGCGCCGCGGTGCATGCACGACGACGGCAGTCACACGGCTACAGCACCATGTATTCACATTTCACATCGGGGATCGCGACGCCTGAGGGCGACGCACTCGGCGCAACTGGCCAAGTGATCCACCGCGGAAACGACCACGCACTCACGGAAAAGGGTGCTGAGCTGATGATGAGCCAGCAGTACGGCTCCGCGGCGACCGCGGCGAGGTACTATTGTCTATTGGCAACAGAGCTTGTGGGCGCAAGACACCTGAGGTATGCCCAGAGTTCAGATAGACTCCAGAGATATCAACAGCAGCATAGGGGTATTTCCCGTGTCCCGTATTTTTCATCTTCGAAAGGAGGTGAAGAACTGAAGATCCATGCATGCTGGTAATTGTACATACTAGTAGCTAGGTAGGTACATCGTCAGAAAGTGTTAGATGTTAAAAGAGTATGAGAATTGAGAGGATGCTGTACATTAGCTTACGAGACGAAAACTACTAGTTAGTCATCAATTACCAATGATTTGAATTAGATCAGCCGATGGGTCTTTCTGAAGAAAAGAGGAACATGCTGTTCAAGCAAGGAGATATATAGGTCATGTCACCATCTCAGCAATTCGTTGGGAACGCAGCGCACCATGCTCTACCCATCTTCCATCTTTGTCGGGTTCCTCGCTCGTGGTCGTGGGTATGTGAGTTGCGTCCATCGTGTGCTCGCTCATGGATGGTGGAATGGGGCAGTGGAGCGGCCGTACGTAAAGGTGAACGGCGGTGGAATGAGGAGAAAGCAGACGCTGGAGTCTGATGAGACATCATGATTTTGGAACATGAGTCGGCGCTGATGCAAGTTGACCACTATAACAAACAAAGGCAACTTCCACACCGTGGAACCCTTACTGGAGGCTTCGAATAATTTCCACGGAGATATTCAAATTTTAAGTTTTGAGGAAATCCATTTTGATAAGAGTGCTTTACACAGACCAAACATGCTGTCAAAAAAGGCCAGGTGAAATTGTTTTATAGGTTCAGTCTAGAGGGGCGAAATCTAAATCAAAATTAAGATGGATTCTCCAATAGATCCTGCAACTCTTAAATTGAGAATATCGGTCCTTGAACTTTTTAGAAAAAATTGTAGGAGGGTTTTTACAATTTCTCTGAAAAGTTCGACTAGAGATAAGCCAAAACATCTAGGAGGCTATACGACAACTAGAGTTGTTGGTTAACAAGAGGTGGGTATTTGAAAAAGAAAACTCTACCTTATGGGTGTTTTTCCTTTTGTGTGCAAGTTTTAAAATTCTAATTGGTTACTTCAAGTGAGAGTTCCATGAGGTTTAGACATGGCTCGAAGTGTTAAACAAGTCTGAAGGCAAAATTTGGATTGACTTCCAAAAAAAGGAAAAAAAGTAATTGGGTACAAAGCTCAAACCATGAGCGTGTTCCGTAGAACAACAGCTATGGTTGTGGAAACTCAGAGCAATCGAAGACTCTCACATACATGGAAGCATATTCGCCCCTATAAATGCACACACATAATCCTACCCCCTATGAACACCTCCAAGATATTGAGTCGGCTTCACGTCGAGATTGCCGAAGCCACTAAGTCACCACAGTCGCCTCACGATAGACAGGCATGCCACCCACCACTAAAAAAATAGTGTCAATTAAATCATGGAATAAATCTATGAAAAATGCAAATATCATGCCAAATCGAGGACTCAAATCTAGATGGACATAACACAGTTAACCCGCAAAAAAAAAGCTATACCCAGTTCCTTATGCAAAGTTGAAACCATGAAATGTCATTTTCTCTTACCATATCACTTGATCATGACAAAAGCTGCCGATTTTCAACAAAAGCAAAGTGACATGTGATGGATTAACCGTCAACTAGCAATAGGCACTCCTAGTCCTAGCTAAAAATTCACCTCCCCTGCCTTGCTTCGGTCGGGATCGAAAGATCCACTTCCCTGATCCTTAACAAATCCGCGACGACTGATGGGTGGCACTTCTCTTGTCGTGCGCGACATCGGTTCCCTCGCCACACGGTTGACTTCGATCACGATCCCCCGTCACTCCACCACCACCAGAAAGCATGCGCTGTAAACATCAGAACGTGATCGGTCACGCACACGCCGCCTGTTTCACGGCCTCACTCCACCACCTCCGGCGGCCGGCCGGGATGAAAAGGCAAAATTGGGAACCAAGAAGAGCCTCCCCTTTTGTTTCCGATTTTCCGCGGAGCAGTTACCAGCTCACGTTGCCCTGGGCCGTCGGATCCCTCACGCGGCGCGTCGTCGTGTGCCAGGATCGCAGGGGAACCCGCCCGGAAGCCGCCCGCGCCGGGGATTGCGACACCTGGTGCGCGGCCGCGGACAGCGACCAACCCCTGCTGCTCGCGCGTCCAAATCGGACGACAGCGCCGCGCCGACTGGGCCGGGCCCCGAAAAGCACCGGATCGCACGCGCATCTCCCTTGTCCCCCACTCCCCTCCTCTCCCCCCACGCCGCTACCGCCTCGCCTATAAAAGGTCCCGGCCGCGGCCGAGCTGGCCATTGGCAGGCAGGCAGGCAACAGCAGCAGCAGTAGGGGTTTCTTGATTTCTTCCTCTTTCGGGGCATCTCGATCGATCTGTTGCGAAGAGGCAGTGAGTGACTGAGGATTTCCCGGAGAAGCCAAAGGAAAGCTCGGTTACGACTAGAGGAGATCATTCAGCGGACGGGAAGAAAAGAAAGCAGGAGACCGACGAACGAAGATGTGCATGGACGGAGCCGCCGTGCCGGTGAAGAGGGTCTGGCTCGGCCTCGCGGCGCGCCTCGGCCTCCGCCGAAAGACTGGTACGCTCTCAGCTCCCCGCTACCACTGATCTAATTTTCCATCGCCGCCGACGTGCGTGTGGTGGTCCCGCCGCTGCTCTTTGCTATTACTTCTATGGAGTATCGACCTTGTTTCTGATCGGAGGATCGCTTGATGAATGCAGGCCTGAGGAAGCTGAAGAAGGAGGTGAGGACGTGCGAGTACCGCGACGTGCACGTCATGTGGGAGATGCTCAGGAGCACGGACGGGCCCGTGCCGCTGGCCGAGAAAGAGGCCGCCGCAGCAGTGGCCGTCGCGGCGGCCGCCAGCGCCAGGAAGAGGAAGAACGCGTGGAGACGGTTCATCTACTACTGCTGCGCGTTCTGAGCGACTCATCAGATCAGCCTGAAGAATGAACGGCGTATAAAGAAACCTTTCTGCTGATCCTAGCTCCTGAAAGACCAAAAGATCGCGAGCTTTCTGGTCTCAGGACTCAAATCTCGAGCTCCATCGGATTCGGCTCTCGGCCGGTGTCGTCAGCGAGCTGTCATGGAGTTTGATCAGTCGCGTTCGAGGATTGCCCCCCGGTGAAGGTCAAGAGATCGATCGATCGCCCCGGCGAGAGACGATGTGGTACATAGGAAGAGTTTGGATTTTGGAGTGAGTGTAGAGAGAAAGAAGAGATCGCGAGTTGATAGATCGAGATGTATAAAAATAACTTGAAAAAAAGGCTTTTGGTTTTGATTCGTGTCAGTGTTTTCCCCACTCCATGTTGTTGGTAGTTCTTGGGTTCGTTACCGTACGTGTTTAAAAAAAAAGGATCGTTGACGAGAGGAGGTACAGGTGTATGAGAAGATATGGTAGCTAGGGTACAACTGGAATCATCGGAATGAGCGTGTGAAGACGAGGAAAGCACGTAGTCCAGTGATCTTCTGGCCAGAAAACAAAAGATAGAGCTGCAGTTGGTGATCGGCTGATCGCTACCTCCCTTTGTGCACATGACGTACTCAAGCGGTCAAGATCCAGGCTCAACCAGCGCATAACATACTGGTGCAGTGGTGTTGCTTACTTCCAAGCGATGGCAACTTGAGCTTAACGTACGCTGTTTTGCGGCAAATCCGTGTAGATGAAGATGAAGGCTATCTGGATCCAACGGAAAGCGAGCTGTTATGCACAGTCGCACTACACAGCAGGGGACGAAATTACGAGAGGAAAAGATTTGTGAGAACATTTTGCAAGCAAGTTCTTAAATATGAACTGAATCATAAGTATATTTCCCGCACGACCCCTGGTTATTCAATTTCTTTTTAAAACGAACCCTTGGTTATTCAAGGTGGAACAAAATTTGTACTGAAAAATTAGGTGGGGCTGTAAGTCTGAACTCTGAACCTGTACTCTGCAGCTCCTTCATATCATACAGCAGAAATGCTATATACTACTATACCATGTCTCAATTTCTTCAGGAGAAAAAAAAGTAAAAGAAAAGAAAGCCAGAAACGGACAACAATCTGGAGTGACTCCCTCTTTTCAATAATGTATAGAAAAAAATAAATCGCTTGAAAGCTCCTTCCTTTTGAATTAATAGCTTGTGCTCATATCACGTTCATTAGAAAACGACAGATGAGTCTCTCTTTTTCCATTGCCTTTGAAAGTAATGAAAATGCTGCATTGTGCGCATAATATTTTTAAGTTTTAATGGAGTTGATGCAAAATTAATCATCATCGTATAAAATTGTTTATAGTACAAAAAGACAGGTTATTTGTATACTCCACCCTGTCCGAATCATACGTTTAGAATCGTTTTGTCGTTTATACGTATCAGGCCATGAAAATCTGTCTGATACCAGCTTCGTGGAAATCTAGACTATCAGCATTTTTTAAGTCTGGGCAAGAGAAGGGCTAACTGGGTTCCACAGAACTGAAACCACCATATCCGTCGTGCGATATTCAGGGGGCATCTTTTGCAACATAATTCATTTTTAATCAGTATTCTATATTCTGTTCCAATCCTGATCACCAAACGGAATCTATAGCATTCCAGATGAGGGTACAAAAGAAACCAGAAGGAAACTGAGCCACTGCCCAGGAATGACACAAGTAAATTTCAAGGCATACAGATAAAAAAAAGTAACAGGTGGTATATAACTATCTTATTACTTTGTTGGTTTACTCACTTGGGAACAGGTGGTATATAACTATCTTATTACTTTGTTGGTTTACTCACTTGGGAACAGGTGAAAGCGTCTTCAGCAACGCCAACCAGAAACATTGTCATTCATGATTGTGAGCTTGTGACTCTGGCGCCCTGTAAAATGGCAGAATAAAAATACAACTGGGGATCTTCTTGGTTGACAACATATTCCAGAAGATTTCACCCTTTGATTACTTGTTTGATACCAACGGATCAATATTCCGATGATGACATCCAAAGGTTCAGCAACAGGTGAAAAAAATTTGATTGTGTCTTGCAATAAAACCAATACGAAACACAAAAGGAAACGTAAATGCGCAAGACCTGGAGGAAATGATGAGTAATACTAGAGAATGGAGGAAATGAAATATTTCTCAACTGCATCAGATTTTTCTGAGATCAAATACTGCAGAAACTTGGGATCCAGTTTCAAAGCCAGTCTGTCAACTGGGACACGTTTGTAGTGATTCTAACTGGCTTCCAATAAGGATATTCTGCACCTTGTTGCATCCAGACCTGTCATGCTAGCTATCCTCAATGGGGATGTAAATATCTGGAATGATCTTCAAAATATAGGACACCGACAGATGTTCCGTAAACGTTATCTGCAGGACTAGTAAATCATCAAATTAGAGCGTATCACATTTGTCATGACAGATAAATATAGCAAAAGGCTCAACAAAGACACCGTCTTCAATAAAAGAGGATAATCAGAACTTACTAAGCATGACTGTTGTTGAAGGATGAAATCATCATGTTACAGTCAGTCACTATGCCGCTTTAGTAAGATAATGAAAACAAAACATGGTCTGGACAAGCAAATCTTCATAAAAACGAAGCATATGTGATCGACTCAAGTTAGTCAACTGAGCAATACATTACTGAAAGAACAGGCAGAAGTTTTTTTTTTCTCGAATACGCAGGAGAACTGCGTATCGTTGTATTAATAGAAGGAGAAGAGTCTTACATAGACTCACACACACCACCACACACACGCACACACCCAGGACATACCCAAGCCTCACCCAAACTCTTAGAACACCTCATTCTATTGCCCTTGCACCCTCAGACACAGACCGGGGATAGCAAGACCCTGACCACTTCGACCCTACCCAGAATCAGTCCTAACAATGATTTGGGATAGTCCCTTAGCTCCTGCCATCTTCCACAGTTGTGCTTTATTTTTTGCCAAGATCAAGGCAGGAACAGGCAGAAGTTCACATAGAAGAATACATAGTCCAAAACAACGTTCAAAATATCACAGATAAACATTTGATAGCTATTGAGTAGTTCATGGTTTCTTGGACACAGAATGTATAGTGCATTCAAGTAAACAAAATTCAACAAATAACATGAAACTCTTCTATAGTTGAACAAAAAAATAATAGGTCGAAGTGAAGTCAACAGTTCAGAGAACTACTGAATTGAACCAATTAGATAATTACATATCTTAAACTCCTGATGACATAAGCAATGATCCAGCTACACACATCATTAAAACATTTACATTCCAGATATAAGATAGAATTTGAAGTTCTTGAGCAAACAAGCTTATATTTTATTCAACAGGGGAAAATCAGATGATTTTCTAAGATGTCATTATATCTCCAGGTTGAATACAATGTACAAGAGCAATGAGCCATTGAAGGCATCTCTTCTGATCACTGCGAAAAATGATTCCAACTAACTCTGTAATAACGGAAAAATGTTCTATTACAACATCACAACAAATCTCTAAAGTACTATCAGAACATGCTTTTTGTGCCATGAACTGAGGGTATACTTGTCGACGAGTTGCTCAGCTTGACCAGGACATCAGCCAGCCCTATTGATTCTTCGATTCCTTATTTATGGCTATATAGTCCCAAAGAAAGAATTTATGCTAAACTGTCCATTACAGCACCCTTTGTTCACATGTTAGGCCTTTGACTTTCTTGCCCGAGTACTGCTATAATCAGTCGTGTTGCCCTGTTGTTGGTCTGCTGCTTCATTTATTTCACTGTCGGCAAACTGCATCTCCTTTTGAGAAGTTCATCGACTATATCAGGGTAATCTGACTCATTCTCCTCCAAATGACATTGTCTGTATCTTCTCGATTTGTGTGGGCCAGTTGGGACCAAGCGAATGTGGATCAGATTGAACAGCAACTGCAAAATCTTGCAAGGTTGAACAATGGCCCATATTTGGTTGTAGCACACCATTCATTCTACCAGTAAACTTCTCATTGACTTTACTAATTCTTCTACTGCTGGCTCTCACCCTCGACAAATCCATGCACGGTTTAATCAACCTTCGCAGGAACTCATCTAATCCACGATTCAAAGCATCAACACCCTGCACCGTCACTCCAATGCCATCACTGTGCAACCGCCTCTTCAAACCCTCACACAAAGTACCTGTATCCAGCAAATGGCCAGAATCATAGCATGACACCTTCGGGTCATCCATCCTCCTCTGCTTCCTCACACCACTGCTTCCTGTCACTGAGATCCCCAATGGTGCCGTTATCGGGCTCCGACTCTGGACGCAAGGAGCAGACCTAACCTGCTCCACCTCCTCTCCATCCTCCACGGACACCACCTTCCCAACCGGCGCCCCTCGCTCCCTCGCCAGCTCACCATCACCCGAATCCAAGACGGCCGCCACATTTCCCACCACCGGCAACGCGACGCCCACGCACTGGCCGCTCGGGGCGGTGGTCGTCCCCGACTGGCCCGTGACCGCCTGCCGGCTCGGCGGCGGCACCCCGGACAGCGCATTGCTGATGATCCCCCTGATGAGCGCGTTGTGCAGCGCGATGTTCTCCTTGCCGATGGTGGCGCAGCACAGCTTGTCGAACTCCACCTTGGTGAGCTTCAGATTCAGCAGCCTGGTGAGGTGCGCGAAGTACTTGCCGGACCGCTGCCGACCCAGCCGCTTCACCAGGCGCTGCTTGAGCTCGGCGACGTCGACGCGCGCCATCTTGCGGCAGGTCGCCATCCCCCGCTCCCGAAATGCAGTCCCCCCGCGCTCGCCCCGATCGGAACCCTAGCGATGCAAGCCCGGAGTACTCAGATCTGACCGAACGAGCAACGCGCGGAACGAATTGCGGTAAATGGAGACGGGACTTACTTGGTATCCTCGATCCCGCGGCGGAATTCGTCGCTAGGGTTTCGTCGTAGCTGCGCGATCGGGGGAGGCGGGGGAGAGGGGAGGGGAACGAGCTCAGCAGGAGGAGGGAGGACCGGGTGTACGACGAGTCGTGGGCGACGCGAGGGTGGGTGGCGGGGAGGAGTGTCAGCGGGCGCGGGTGTATGGGGCGCGGTGCAGGGAGGGGGAGCGAGGGGTGGTGTGTCTGGTTGGTGGCCTGTTTGGGCCGACCGGCCGAGAGAGGAAACGGCGGCGGTCAACGGGCACGTGCGGATTTGTGGTGTGACAACTTGACAGCTGACGCCACTCTGATGCGACTTGCGGTGCCAGTCTTTGAGCTGGGTGTACGATGAGATCAAACGCTGAAACTTTTGCACGTCTGATTGGGGCACACGGACGAGCGAGGAAGCTGAGCGAGCCTGGCCAGTCGGTCGGGCGTGCACTTACGTGTTTAGTTGGGTGGAAAAGAATTTTTCCTAGATGAATAGTATGTTGGGGAGCGTGTTTTGTAAGGAGGATAAATATAATAAATAGTAAAAAAGAGTAGAATATCAAAATAGAGAATTTTCTAGACTTTCGTATCTCCAGGTTCTATTTGGAACGTCCGAGCATTGTAGGGCTTTGGAAGTTGTAGCAAGATCTTTGTCTGTTCTGTAGCCTCTTCTTGTGCCCCAGAACAGGTCCAGGATGATGCAAACTGCTAAAGTGCAAAAAGGCCTCAGGGTCGGTTTGGATGTAGATATTGAGAGGCTTGGTATTGAATTGAGATCAATACCGAATCAGAGTGGCTTTGGAAATAGATACAATACCAAATCGATGTTTTGGATGCAGATGGAATTGCCATATGGAATGCAATCGGCCGATGAATGCCCCATTCTTGTTTGGATGTGCATACCGTGGAATTAGAAATTCACCTCATGGGTGAAGGAGCGCAGCTGCTCAGCTCGCCGGCGGAGAGGAGGACCGAGGTTGCGTCTGGCTCGTTGGCGGAGGGGAGTGGCTTCTCAGCTCGCCGGAGGAGGGAAAGAGAGGGCGGCGCATTGGCTCGTCGGTGGATGGGAGGGTGTGCTCGGCTCACCGGCGAGGGGAGGAAGGGGGCGACATGTTGGCTCACCTGCGGGTGGCGCGTGGCTCGTGGCAGAGGGGAGGAAGCAAGCAACGCATGGCTCGCCGGTGGAGGGGAAGAAGAGGGCGGTAGCGCGCGATGCACGGGGATATCCTCCCAGCAGGTGCGCGGCCACGGAGAGCTCCGACCGGGAAGGCGGCGTGCGGGACGCTCCACCCAGCGGCGGCGATGAGGCACGGGGAACTCCGCCCAGGCCGCTGGCGTGCGGGAAGGTCCACCCAGTCACGGGGAGCTCCACCCAGTGGTGGCAATGAGCCACGAGGAGCTCCGCTGAGCCGCCGGCGTGCGGGAAGCTCCACCCGGCGGCGACGGGGACCTCCGCCCGGATGGCAGCAGCTGACCGGGGAAAAGAGCTGACAGGGGAGGGAGCAACGACAGAGGAGGCAGATGACCACGGGACGAATGCCGAGCGATACCGAGGGTCTGGTCTCTAAATCGAGGGAACGTTAGTAGAAGCGATTGGAATGTCGTATGGTATTGGTCCTCAATTCCGGTTCACAATTCCTTTGACATCCAAACGGCAGAATTGGTGCCAGCAAATTCCAATTCCGAATTCCACCCCTAAATACCAGCATCCAAACGTAGTGTCAAGCTATTCATCAACCAATTCGAAAGTTCTGTTCCTGGTGGTGTGATGTGACGCAGTTTTTTCTTTACAGATGTGACCTTTGTAATTTCCCCCCTTTGTGGCCGTCTTTATACCGTGTGTGTGTGACGTTTTTCTTTTCTTTTCTTTTCCTTTTCTGTTTTTAGGAATGTGTGACGTGGTAGAGCTTATGTAACTTCGCAAATACTGAGAAGCCCAACACGACCAAGTTTCACCTGGCAGTAGATAATTGGGCCTAAATTCTTTTCCGAACCTTATAATTGGGCCTAAATATGACTATCTTGGTAAACCTTAACGGGCTAAACTTCCTGCACCAGATCAGCATTACATCCCTAGTCACGATTTATATTTAGTTGTTTCTATCCAGGCAGTTTCCCCTCTCTTCTAGATTCAGAAAATGAAGTCTCCCCTATGGCCCTATCTTCCCCTCCTCAAAGTGAACATGAAAATCCAATGAACCTGAGGTTTGATCCACCAAAAGCAATTGAGACCAAAAAATCGTCCTGGTGGCTGGTAGCCGAAATACTAGTACATATCAGAATATCTGGCTCACAGGTTGCGAGTCCCAACTTCTCAGGGAGTGATGTCCTGTCAATGGAATATGAACACCTGTGGAACAGAGCCGGCCCTGTAGTAATGGAATATATGTAGTATAGTATTAAAGGGCTAACTGTTAACAAATGTAAATGAACAAACATCATCCCAATCAGCCCATGACTAATTAGCGTTCAATTCAGTACAATCTCATTCAGTTTTGTAATCTCAATACCATGACATGATTTCGTGGAATTGTTCAAAATGATCCGGTAATTGTTACCATAGTCTGTTTGCAAGTTATACTTGTTAAGTGATGACATATCACTATATTTATGATTTTTTTATAATACATTGAAATCAATTTTGCAACGAATATCAAACTAGTTCGGGGGTGTTCGCTGCACCGGCTGCACCTCTAGCCGCTGCTGCAGTAGCAACAGTTGCCGTAGAGGCAATGGCTAGCAGCAGCAGCCGCTGCGCCGCACAGCAACAGCGAACACGCCCTTCGATGTTTATGTATATCAGGGGTCTCCGATTTTAGTTTCGCCCCGGGCCAAAAAAAACACAAGACCGACCTGCCGTGGAACAACCATTTTGTTCTTTGTGTTCCAGTGTGAAAAAAAAGCATGTGCATGCATTATTTCGCCAAGATTAACCAGCCAGCCAGCCTAATCGCGATGGCAATGGCCGGCATTTGACGTCTCGAACCATCGTCGTTACAGCCTATCATCGTTCATCGGATGATGCATTGCTTCGGCTCCACATCGAGAGGGCCAAAAGGGCCAGATTAGTCAATGATGACAGGCACAAGAACAGTGATGCACATGTCTCGCAAAGGGATGGACCGGCTGGCCGGAGGAGCTTCCTTCTCAAGCAACGCCTAGCGAAGAAAGACGCTCGTAGCTTGCTTCACGGTGCACGCATGGTTCATGGTTGAGTATAGTGTTCAATACCGAGAGCTTCGGTGGAGGCTATATCATTTGGATCTTGGAGGAGATCTCGATCGATTGATCAACCACTAATTTGATCATAATGGGTGTCATTTTCAGTAGGGACCAGAGTGATGAGTCCTAGGTAGGTCATTATTGAAATGATATGGGTTATGTGATGTAATGACGTGTGCCGACATCAAATTCCAGCTTCGATGCTAGTGCTGATGTCACGTACGTAGCCTTTTTTTAAGACACGTATACGTAAGCTTGTAGCAACAATACTATTGATCGATCAGTACGCTCACGGGTTGCTATACTGTTGATCGATCGAACTCGGCGGCTTTATGCAGCATGCAGGTCGAAGTCCCATCCCCTGATCGAGCAGACCGGCACCCAACCGCAGCTCGAAAAATCATGCTCAAGGGCTCGAGGCAGTCTAGTCGAGCACCCCGACGTCTGCTGGTAGGGCTGGGCGTTCGTTACATACCAAACCGAACCGGACAGAACCGATCGGTTCTTGGAAATTCGGTTTTTGGAAAATAGGTACCGATCGGTACCTGGCAGGAATAAGAACCGAGGAATTTGGTTTTCGGTTCTTTCGGTTCGGTACTCGTTTTTTCCTGAAGAACTGAAGTTCCTGGATTCAAAAAACAACATCAACAGAAATCATAAAAACACCAATAAAATAAGCACAAATCCTTCGACTAAGCATAAATCCTTCAAATGAAGTACAAATCATCGCAAGCAGGAGGGAACGCGCCGATGCCGTTGTGAGATCCCTGGATAGTTGGATCTCGGCGATGGCCGATGGGGAGGTGCCGCTGCGCACCGCTGCTGGAACGACAGGCCACGACGAAGGGGAAGCGCCCCCCCGTTGGTGAAGGGGAGAAGCTGTCGCTGCGCCGCCAAGGGAGCTACTGGTGGCGCTGCCGCCGTTGGTGAAGGGGAGGGCACCGCCACCGGCCTGCCACCGTTGGCTCCATGGAAGGGGGGAGGCACGTTGCCACCGGCGCAGGAGAGAAGGAGAGAAGGGGAGGCGCTGCTGGTTACTGCCGCCGGGAGGGAGGTGCTGCTGGCTGCTGCCGCCGGCGCAGGAGAGGAGAGAAGGGGAGGTGCTGCTGGCTTGCTGCCGGCCTGCGGCCATAGGAGAGAGAAGGGGAGCGTGGGGGAAAGGAGGCGTGTGGGGAGGGGCGGCTGCGACTGGGAGGCAGGTGTTAGGGTTAGGGTTTGTTGATTTTTGCCTGTTTATATATCTAGGATGGCTATTGGGCCGAGTGTTGCTGGGCTGTTGATGGGCTTCATTGGGCATTTCGGTTCTTTTTTGGTTAACCAAGAAGCGAGCCGAACCGAACCGAGAAGTTCGGTTCCCATAGAATAGGTACCGAGAATGGAACCGAAATTCTCGATTCCGGTTCTTTCGGTTCGGTTCTCGGTTCTCGGTTTTTTCTGCCCACCCCTATCTGTTGGAGAGGTTCTGTCGTTTTGATCAAGGCCCTGCTGCCGCAGTTCGGCACCCTGCAGAGCTGCAGAGACTATTGTCTCGATCCCAAAGGCCCAAACACGGCGCGTCGGCGCGGCAGCATCCAATGATCCATCCAACCATGCGCGGCGCAGCTCGGCGAATCGAACCACCGGCCGGGAGGGGCCAACGGCCAGCCGCCGCCGAGCGCACCAAACCGCAGCGTACGTACCAGCTGCGGCCGCGTCGATCGGGGCTTTTCGGCGGCGCGTGCCGGCATCCAGCCTGCCATCCACGGCCCCGGCGTGCCGTGCAGATTCGGGCCATATCGCCATATCGAGGGGACGGTTCGTCCGGTCCTATTCCTACGTGGCGATAAAGTGGTTAACGGAAAGCATCGTGACAGCGTAGTGGCACAGTACCACTGTACCACCACACACATGGATCACAACTCATGTAGCGGCCCCACGGGCCGTCCCAGCTCGCTTTTTTTGGGCTTTACGTGACCGAATGGAGATTGCTTAGTCCGTTAATAGAGAGTTAGAGACGTCTAACTTTGCTCTAAAAAAAACAGAGACGTCTAACGGTCTCGTACGGCTTGCCTATCCTATCTTGAAGTCACGTGCGTAGGACAGTGTTTCGTGCTTCGCCGCTTGACTTTTGCTAATCCACGCAGCGGACGCCAATGGTAACACACGTACAGTCTCGGATTCGCGAAAACAACGAATCAGGTTTTATTCATACGGAGTACGTGAGGTTGAGGGACCAGTCATTGGTGATACTCGGTAGCTATTGCCAAATGCCAATTGGTGAAATGTCGATAAATTTCTGTTGAGTTCAAAATTTATTGGATTAGTATGAGAATGGTGCAGTATGCACCAGCACCACACAGCAGGCACGTGCGCATCATGTGCGAGGGACATGACGAGGCTCTTGCCAATTTCCCGGACGTGTTAATCTGTTAAACACAAGATGACATGCTAACAATAAACTAGGCAGTAGTAGGATATGCTAACGACGAGACAGGATCTGACAAAGTTGACCCCCCGCGCCATTAGTAAACACAATACGAACCTGAAGCACATCAGACTATCAGAGTAATAATTATCAAAGCTTGCCTCGATACAGTTAAAAAAAGATTAAGAACTGTAGAGACCTGCTGCATTAGGCGCATTCGATCAATTGTTCTTCCCATGGGGTTATGCATGGAAGAAGAGGAACTGTGAGTTTGACTGCATATTGGATGCCTGCATGCTCGACACCTGCGTCCGGCCGTAGCCGCGTACCGTCTGTTTTATTCTCCAGTAAATCAACTGCTGAAACGCACGTTATACTGTCGCCTCTTGGCAGTAACTTGACAAGATTTATGTCCCATTTGTGGATACCACAAACAACTACTTGTATTTTGTTTCCATATGCCCATATGGTTCTACATTTACACGTTTATGCGTCAAGATATTACTGACATGAATTTTGCCAATTATTTCGTGAAGTGTTCTTTCTTTTTTTTTTCAAACAAATTTTCGCGAGCTTGTCCGCACACATGAATTTTGCCCGGAGCTCCATAAGAGCAGCAGGTATAGTGGGATGGACTGAGCCGGCGCAAATCAACGGAGAGGAGAGAGAAAAGAAGAGAGAGGAGGGGTCGTGCGGCTTGTGAATCGGTAGCTGAAGCAGGCGACGTTACCAGCCCTGCTCTGAGTGTTCGTGCACTTCCACTGGTTTTTTTACTTAGCCCTTTTGCGTATGTTGACTACCGAGACAAGATAGTATCTGTCCAAATCTTAAAACTTCAATTTTCCTAGGTTGCTGAGGCAAGATAGTATCTATCCACATCTTTAAACTCCTATTTTCCTAGGCTACCGAGGCAAGAAAGTATCAACCCAAATCTTGAAACGGGAAAAACTATACGGCACTCGCATTTTAAAAACATCAATTTTCCTAGGTGAGCGCGTGGACTGCGGGGCCAATCACGCAGCGGATAAACTAGTCGTGACTCGTGAGAGCACATTTCCCCTCCCCGCACTCGCACTTTGTTTAGAGCCTCGGAGCCCCGGTTCTCCTTCTCCCCCGCGCCGGCGCGTCGGGGGGAAATGATGGTGTCTGCCCGCCCCGGTCCGGTGCTACCCTGCGACGTCTCCGCTCTCCACGCCGCCGTCGCGTAACCAATTGCCACGGCCCACGGGAACGGGACAGCTCGAAGCCGGCCGGCCACATGAGTGTCTCGTCAAGGCGAAGCACATGCTTGGCGTCCCGTTCTTTTCTCCTGCCATAGCGAATGAGCCCATGACGAGGAAAACGTAAGCGCAACGCGAGAAATCAATCGCTCGGCGCACGGTCGATGCCGGCGGCATGGTGTCCGGACCGGCCGTGTCACCGGGCGTCAACCTGATGACCACCTTGCTGTGCTTGCGCCGCCCCACCGGGCCACCAGCAGACGACACCGGCCCGGCCTTTATTCCGGCCGCTTTTCCCCTTTTGCCCCTCGAGTCGAGACGGAAGGGAAGGGAACGGGACGGACCCATCCCCCTTCTTTCGCCCATGTTTCACTTGGCTCCCACTCCACTTCCGCTGCCGTGCGTCGGCTACTCCTCGGCTCCGCCTTCCTTCCCCCCATCCATCTCGAAACGAAACGAAACCCCCCAACCCAAAGTCCCAAACCCCAGAGCGCTCAAAACCACCAAGGGGAGATTCCGCGAGATCTGAGCGCCATGGGGGCCGCCGGGGCAGCAGCGGCGGCCGCGCCCCGGCTCAACCCGTCGCCGTCCCCGCACCGCCGCCGCGCCTCCTCCGCGCTCTCCCCGGCCAAGTCCAACGCCAACGCTAACGCCGACGCGGGCGGCGCGAGGCCCAAGCCCAAGGCCAAGGCCGTCCCTTCCCGCTACCTCCTCGCGCCCTCCTCCAAGTCGACCTCCACCTCGACCTCGACCTCCACCTCCTCGAGCTCCAACTCCACCTCGACCTCGACCTCGGCCTCCACGCCCTCCCGCCGCTTCGCGTCGCCGCTGCCGAGGCGCTCCGTCTCCGTCGACCGCCCGCGCCCGGGGCCGCCGGGCAATGCTGCCGTCGGGGAGGCCGGGGGGCCCAATGCGGGCACCACCACCACCACCACCAGGAGCCTCTCCGTGGCGTTCCAGGGCCGGTCCTTCTCCTTCGAGACCAGCAAGGCCAAGCCGGCAACTTCCCCGTCCCCGTCGCGCAGGCCGGTGGCTTCGGCGGCGGGGGCCATCACGCCGGAGAGGAGGAGGCCTGCGATGGGGACGGTGCCGGAGAGGGGGAAGGGGTTTGAGGGGGGCCATAACCACCACAGATGGCCAATGTCGGCGAGGTTGTCGCAGGGGTTCGAGGGGAATCCGCTTACCAAAAGCTTGGATTGCTCTTTGCACAAGAGGGACGCCGCTGTCCTTGCTGCTGTCCGGTCGCTGCGGCAGTCCATGGTGTTTGAGGAGGGGGTTCGGCGTTCCTCGTTCGATGGCGGGGACTACTTGATGTCGTCTGACACAGAGAGTGTGTCGTCTGGGAGCAATTCAGGGTCTCAGGATGCAGGCATTGGCATTTCCCATAGAGCACGCCCGTCGCCTAAGGGGATCAGTGTGCCAGCACGGTTCTTGCAGGACGCTGCCGCCAGCAGGTCGCAACGATTTGCAGATCCAGGCACGCCATACTTGCCGTATACCTCTGGGTCGGCCGCATCTCCCAGGACAGCACCCATCAAGAAATCACTGTTAAATGGCTTTACTTCATCTCCACTGAATCGACCAATCAGGCAGTCTTCACCAAGTAAGCTTACAGGTAATTCAACAAGGAGGATGTCAAGTCCATCACGAGCGAGAAACTCTGTCAGGTCGGGCACTTCGTCTTGGGTTCATCAGGGAAGAAGTTCGTCTGGTTATGGTTTGGATGAAGCGAGGAGGAGGTGGCATGGGGGTAGTAAGGTCGACTGTGAGCACCTATTGAGAATTTTGTCAAATCGACAGTTGCAGTGGCGGTGCGTGAACGCACAGGCTGATGCTGCACTTGCTGCCCAGAAACTGACTGCAGAGGTGAGTATCTATGTTCATTTACAGAGCAGTCGTTTACAAAACATTTATGTAGTATTGACATAATTGCTGTACATCTCGAAATCAGTAGTATGTATACACAGTGTTACATGGACACCCGTGTCCTAATTTTTTTTGCCGAGTCGGATATCCCGCACCCGTGTCAAATTCTGACACCCGTGTTGGATTCCAAGTGTTATTTGCCGTGCCCCCAAAAATTCTACCGAATCGGACACCCGCACCCGAGTCGGACACCAACACCCGCACCCGTGTCCATGTAACACTGTGTATACATGGTTGTAGATTTAGATTTATAACCTGCTTGATTTATCCAAATAATCAACGATTGTGTAAGCTGCAATTGATTAAATACAAGTGGCAGCATATGAGATCTGGGCTAGCAATATGCACAAGCTGTGTGCTCAGACTTAACTTTTGATTCACTTATTTTCAACCAAATTTTGTAATGTACACAGTTTGGTTGTAACTACCTTTGTCTTTTCTGCCATAGTTTATTTTATCCTAAATTTTATATTTTTCAAAGTTTTTTTTTAATTCCTTGGGAGTAGCTTCTTCAATAAAGGCGAACGACCAATCTATGTATACCAGAATATCAGATAAAAGGCATCTTCGCATGTCTTGTCTGAAAGTGAGAGTAGCTGTCACACATACATACACAGAAAATAAAATTATAACAGTTGGAAAGATAAAGAGAACAAGAAAAGCTTTGACAGTGACATGCCTTTATGTTGGAGCTGTAAACAAAACTAACTTCAATTGGATCTGCTCAAGGTGTATAAAATAAAACACTGAATATATGCCACGTTCTTTGCCTTTGAATGGGTGTTTGTATTTTGTACCTGTTCATTGACAAATGGAAGTCTTGCTGCCTTTTCTCATCGTCTTGTTGCCTAACTGAAAGTACTAAGTAGATATGTTACTTAAATATGTTTCTAGCAGAAGTCTTAACTTTAAGCAGAATGTTTTTTGTAGTAAATGTTACCTTTTCTACCTTTAACCTATCTTCTTTGACCTTTTCACCAGAAATACTTATCTGATGCATGGATTACTACCCTAGGGATGCGTAAATCTGTTGCTCTTAAGAGGTTCCAGCTACAGTTATACCGAAACAATTGGAAACTTATGACAGTTCTAAAGGGACAGGTAAGGAAGACTTATTCAGTTTTCTGTGCAAGACTGCAAGTAGACAGTTCACTGCCTTATTCATATATTCACATGACCATTTTTTTCTGTCAAACTTTAGAAGCCTTGGTTTCTGATAGTACATCTGACTGTCATGAATTACCCTCCATGTTTTGCTACCATTGTTTATTGACCAACCTGCTAGACATTGTTAGCAAGAGCAAATGTTGCCAAAAGGAAAAGAAGTCTATGAAAAAACTGAGAATTAAGCACATAACAGGGTCATTGCTCATCTGAGTACACATTTCAAATAACTGCACAATAGCTCCACCAGGCTTTCTGATTCATACAACAGTAGCACCATGTAATCGCAGGGTGGCCATTTTGATGCTTATTTCCTCTGCTCAATAGATTGCACATGGGCCTTTCCTATGAACAACTGTGAAGTTGAAAAGGGAGAACCTGCTCACCAGCATGTAGACTCTGCAATGGGGACTTGGATACAACTTTAAGCTATTATAGCGCTTAACTTACAAATTTTGGCCAGTCATATCTTAGCCTGTTAGCAATTCAATTTTCAACTTTGCCTTGTTTGTAAAGAAATTTAACTGAAATTGCTTGAAACAGATGGCATATCTAGAAGAATGGTCTTTACTAGAGAAGGATTGTACAGATTCTTTATCTGGAATTGTCGAAGCTCTAACTGCCAGCATTTTGTGCCTTCCTGTTACTGATGGAGCAAAGGTTGTAAAAATTACACCATTATAAAAAATTGTTTCCACATGCTTCCCTTCTGTTCTTTTGTATCAAAGCTCAAGTTCTTATTTGTCATTTTTTTTATTTGCAGGCTGATATCCAAGATGTGAAAAATGCTGTTGGCTCTGCTGTTGATATCATGCAAACAATAGGAAGTTCGATATGTACTTTATTGGCTAAGGTGCTGGCACATTGAATTGCTTTCCTGTTCCACTTTCTTTGTGACTAGTTGCTTGTCTACCAGTACATTTTCTTCATTATGAACTGGCCCCCTATATAGAACAGTACTAGCACCCTGCACAATAGGCTTTCCAAGCTGTCTGATCTGTTCTAGCACCCTGCACAATTAGGCTTTCCAGGTTGTTTGATCATGATGGATGGTTGGATTGGTTGAGACTTAACCCTATCCCAGCCAGTTATTTCCTGGATCAGATGGCTACTTTAAAATTTTTCCCAAGTCTCTGAAGCATAAGAATTTCTCTCTTCTTGCGTCTCCCCTGTAGGATAAGTGCATATCCTCTTTATGTATTTCCAAGTCGCTAGTTGGATTAAATTGAAAATCCTACAATTAATTAATTTCATAGCTCCAATAATCGTAGTAATCAAATCTGCAATCACCATACAAAAATGCACTCGTTTGAGGCATGTACAAAAATACAGCAATTTCTGAGATGCTTACATGTGATGAAATATTTTTTGGTGGTCCTGCATTTGTTGTTTTGTTTGACTGAAATCACATCTCTGTCTGCAGCTGGCTGGAACGAGTGTTTTGGTTTCTGATCTTTCCAAAGTTGCTACACAAGAGCGCATCCTAATGGAGCAGTCCAGAGAATTGCTGTCCACACTTGGAACAATGCATGTAAGTACAGAGTCCCACTCACTTTGGGTTACCATATGCATATTGTAGTTACAAGATTTGTAATGTGCACATCCAAATTATTTTGGTGAAACAGGTCAAATACTGTAGTCTACAAGGGCAGAGAGTACAGATAACTGACAGGAGATCCATGGGTTCCTAGCCAGACTATTATAACCCACTAACAGAAGAATGTAGGTGCAATTGCAAATTCTGGTGGCTTTGGTTGGTGCCCACTGAACAATCTGACTCCTGAAGATGCTATTTAGTCTAGTTCCTGAACAATCTGACCGACTCCTGAAGATGCTATCTAGTCTAGTTCCAGCCTTCTAGGTGGCTTGGATAAGGCCTTTTAGTTCCTTGTGCTGAGTTGATGTATGATGGCCAGAGCAGAACAGATGGAATGCAATGTATATAGATGTATCTTTTGTTGGCTCTAGCTGAGGATTAGGTCAGATGCTAACTAGCTAGATTGGGTTCTTTTGTTCATCAGATGACTAATGACCATCAGGGCAATGCAAATATGCAATATAACTTCTAGGAGTACATGAGATTGTTGGCCTTCGAAAAAAACAGATCGTGACCTTGGCACCTTGCAGCGTCATGGTTTCTTGTTGCCAGCCAAACTGGCTCCACTGCGTATGGATCTATAGGTTGCTCTCGTGCAGTGTTCCAACTTCGAATGATTTATCATGATTGTGGTAGCCTAGCATGGCTCAGAAACCAAATGATATGGTTTGTTCGTCGGTTCATCCATGAATCCAAGTCTGTTGGCATCAACGTTTGAGACAAATTTGTCCTTCCAGGAGTCTAGAATTACGCGGCTCTAAAATCCAGGCACAGCTGGACCCTCAATTTGCTTCACAATCCGTGCGAATTACCAGTATAGGTTTGAGTGAAAGCACAGCAGATCACGACAAGACGGCACCTGATGCCCACGAAGGGAGCAGACACAACACAACACGAGCGCTGAAAGCGAGGGGGTACCATGAACCGCAACCGGGCCGCTTCACTGCAGTCACGGGCACCAGGCAGGTAGGCACTAGCCATCATTGCAGTTGCAGACCGCGACCGACGCCTCGCACAGCTTCCTTCTCCCATCATCCCATGCCGTTGGGGGCGCGAGACCCGTTGCACCCTCCCATGATCCCATCATCATCAGAAAGGGGGCATCACCACACGCAGCGGCTTGTGCCCGGCAGAAAGCACCCGCCCATTTCTGGAGAAGAGACGCGGCCGACACTGATGAATCGTTGTGGTGGATTAGCTAGCTGGTGGTGCCTCTTGATCATGCAACAGCGCCTTCCGGTCCCGTGTCTCCTCCATGTGATAAATCTGGAAACGTTGAAGCACTGGTTTCAACTAACTATTGTGATTGCAGCAGGGAAAAAATGCCAATGCACATGAACCTACTGAATGGTAGTGCATCTTTGGGTTTTGGACAAAACCTTGTATAGCTCATCAAAACAAGACCTGAATTTTTTTTATACCGGGGACTGCATGTGCATATTGGATTCCTGGTTCCTCCAAGCTGAAGAGGCCAAGAGGGTCAGAGAATATCACAGGATGATTCTGGCTATCTTAGTCACATCTCGGTTCAGATATTTCTGCATCTTCGGATGTCTTGGCTGAAAAAACCCACCTGTCAGCTGCACACAAGATAAACATCTCAGCAAGCAAGCAGCATCCACAAAATCTGCTCAAATCCAAAGAATGCATAATCTGCAAGTTGGAATCGAGTATAAGAGATGTGTTGAATTGGACAGAATGGTCAGTCAAGAAGAGCAAATTGTTCTGCCACCTTTCATTGTGGAGCTGACAACCCTGAACCTTGCTACCAACTTGCACGACTGCTTAAGGACTAATGCAATCTTAAAAGGAAAAGATGCAACGAAGTTTGTGTTTACAGATACCAAACATGCTGGTGCAACAGGAGAATTGCATGAGGAAATTGTTTCTCAAAGGCAAAATAAAACCAATTCTGCAACAAATACATCAATGTCTGTTAATTTGTTTGAATGGACAAATAATTTGCCTCGCCCCCCCCCCCCCCCCTCCCAATAAACTCATGATACAGCTGCAGTAAAAAGGGATAAAAAAATATGCATGTGCATTGAATCACTGAGGTAATTGATAAACGAAAATAATAGGGGATACTATAGAGATTAAAACGGAAAAATGCTAAAAGGATTTTGAATTCACATCCATTGCACACTGAAACTTGCATAAACAAAAAAACTTCCGAAAATATTGCTCAAAGAAAATGACAACATCATTAGGAGTCAGTGCGATGACTGCATAAGTGCTTTGTTTTCCTTCTTGTGAATGCTATCAACTGGCTGCTGCCACTTCTTACGTTCTGATCTGTTTTCTCCTCTGTTTTTGCAGTTCTCATTTTAGGAGCCTCTAGGGTTAAATGGGCCTCAGGATTTTCATGAGACGAACTAGTCAATTTTTCTCCTTTTACATAGTTCCTTTGGACCTGGATTGCCAAGATCCTCATCCCCAGAGGATTCCTCCCTTCCAATTGTAGCATCCGGTTCTCCAGTGAATGAATTAGAACTTCTCTGAGTTATCTCTCTAGCATTAGTGATAACCGAATCTTCAGCAGGTATAGCAACAGGTTTCTGCCAAGGGCCATTTTCAATTGGATCCTTGGAATTCTCTCGAAAGAGAGGAAGCTGCACGACATTAACTCTATCCTGAACAAAATTATCCTCAGGTTGTGTCTGAACAGCATCATGATGTTCCTCACGGCCTGGGATCGCAGCATCAGGTTCTTCCTGTTCAAAGATAGAGGGAGATTCAACATCACCTGCCATTGAACTTAACTTCTGCATTGAATTATTCAAGTTATCCCCAGGTCCAATGGCATTAAAAGGTTGATCCATCGTTCCCTGACCTGTACACTCTTCAGATCTTGTCTCCACAATTTCCTCCATTATACTATCATTTTCAGGTGCACCAGTGATCTTCTGCAACTGCTCCTTATGTGATGATAACGTTCCTTGACCTGCAGTTACCAAGATTCATGTGAGTGATCTCCATCATGTAACTTCTCATGAATGCACTAATGACCTCATCAACTTTACCATTAATCAAAGGTGCGCCGGTAAACTCTTGCAATTCAGCTGTAACCTTTTTGTAGATTTTAATGTTATCCATTGATCCAACAGTCTCCTGCACTTCCACGCTCTCTATGGATGCATAATCATTCTTCACATCTGATTCTGAAATATCATCCAGTGTAGCATCGCCTGCAGATGTGTTCATAATATCTGTCATAGCATCCTCTACAGGTGTGCTAATAATGTCCTGGAGATTTACTTCTGTCATAGTCATATCAAGAGGATCGTCTTGCGGATGCACATCCTCAGTTTTGTTGCCTGTGGTATCACCTGTTGTGAGAGGTGATAAATCAGCAGTTCCTCCTGTGGGTTGAATTCTCCTCATTTGATCCAATTGCAGTATAGTGTTTCCCTCAACATGATCATCATCAACTTGTTCCATCTTTGCAAAAGTAGCTTGAGTAGGATCCAGATTATTTGAACAGATCATGGCTGATTTAGCACTCCAAGTTCCCGTGCCAGTGGGAACACCACTTTGCATAATCTGCATGACAATTGAGGTCATAAGCATATGTTGTCTCTTGCAATTTAAGTAACTAGATTTGTTAGGGCATGGTGCAAGAGCAACCTGCTTAGACTCTGCCACTTTAACAGTGATATACGAATTCAGGTCAATAAGCGATGCCTTCATCCTTTTCACATCAATTTCACTTTGTAACAAAGTTCTGATCCGTCCCTGCACTGTACTTACCAAATCAACCTGCCCGTGGCCAAAAAACGTATCAAAGACGTGTAAACATTATATTCATAGGATAATCTTGATCAGCACTTAATCAGTATTCAAAAAACAGATTGCAAAAATTATTCTAAAATTATTACCAGAACTTTATCACTATGCCCACATAACTCATAGGATATGATTGGACATTCAACTGGAGTGGAGATCCATCGACGTGTAATTCGCCAATACCATTCAAGGTAACAATTCCTTGTGTGAACAGGATCTGAATTCCCTGTATCCTGTTGCTTAATAACAGAGAAGAGCCTGTTCTGCCATTGCTTAATGTACTTATCATGGTAGGTAGGCCAATCTTGATCAGCTTTACCCTGCATTGTAACACGCTCACTAGCCTCAACCGGGTCAGGTATGTGCTGCAGCATTCCAAATTGAAGTAAGACACGATCAGGCACATGCATTTCCACTATCTGGAAGCATATTAATGGGGTCCTTGATCGCCACACCGTGGATCCAAATGTGCATAGTGCAGGAAGCCCAGCTATCAGGTTTGGTGTGTATGGGTCCCATGTGATCTATAAAACATCCAAAAACAATAGCGATATCATTTTGCTTCTTGTAATGCACATTTAACAGCACAAATGCACATCCTCAAGTCATGAAACTCATACCTGACAATCTGATATAGTATCAAGCTCATGCCTGTAAAACTCATGGTCCATGGATCGGACATTTTCACGGTTCTTGAAGGAAACATTCCATCTAGTTATCAGATATTTATCATATCATGGGACATATTTGGAAGTAAATGGAAGTAGTAATAAAAAGCAATCTGAGCTCAAATAATACCTGCATCCAAGGGGCTGGTCATCAGGTAGAGCCTTATTCTCTAGTCGTTCAGGGCAGCCTATCTGGATATGCTCCCATGCCCATATCTGCAGTGTTTGTTGCATTGAGCATCAGTTCTAGCATCAATGGACAATCAAATTTTCTGTAAAACTAGGAAGACATACTACCTGAAGAAGAGTGAGAAACGCACAGCAGTTCGCTTTACCCTTCATGCTGGCTTTTCCAAGCTCTCTGTAGAGGTGGGCAAGAACAGCAGCCCCCCATGCCATCTCTCCTGATGCATCAAAATCACGGAGCAGGGCCAAATAACGCAAGTGCACCCTAGTTCCACTAGGGTCAGGAAATAAACTGCAGCCAATCTGATACAGTATGTAGGCTCGTGTAGCAAACTCTACATCTGACTGATTAGCACCTTCTGGTAATGTTTTGAAAGTGTCATGCAGCCATGCAATGTTGATAGAACCACCTTTGATCTGTGGAGGTTCTTGACCCAGAAGCTGTGTACACAGTTGCTCCCAGTTACAGTTTGTTGGGCCAGTGACAGGAGCACCATGTACACGAAGCCCAGTAAGAATCGCCACATCCTTCAAGAGTACTGTAATTTCTCCAAACCGCAAGTGAAAAGTCTGTGTTTCACGCCGCCACCGTTCAACCAATGCATTTAACAACGCATGGTCCAACTGAACCCGCTTCAAGAAAGATAAGTGGTAAAATCCAGAACGTTGCAATAAGGCAAGCATCCCCTTATGTCTCACTTCCCACTGGTTAAGCCTGGTGCCATGCTCGATAAATCTAACAGGTTTGTAGATCTGCATGTTTTTTCAGATGAAGTAAATGGCAAGAGAGTACAATAACTGAAAACTTTTTTTAAAAAAACAATTAACTGAGAACTAAACACATTAATGGGAAATAAGCAGGTAAATGGAAATTTAAGGACAAGTTCTAAACTGTTACCTTCCCAACAAATATAGCTTCTGATTTGTGAAACTCCTGTTCCACGAGGACAGATTTATCAACAGGACCAGGGTCTAGGTTCTGCTCCAGATACAGTGTGTGGAAGTTAGCTGTGATTATGCATGTATGCTGAACCAAAATGGCTATAATGACCAACATATGATAACTTGTCAGTTCATATCTGCACCACTTTAATTTCTCTATGACAAGTATTGATGCTAACAGTAACAGGAATACAGGAAGGAAGGAAACTAACAGGGGATACAGTGAGTTGAAAGAATACATGCTAGCAAGTAGCAACTAAGAGAGCATGGACATCTGATCGCAATCCCCATGCATAAGCTGCAAGCTCCAGCACGAGCAACGGCAATGACCGAGCTAAAGTACCAAACAATTAGACACCTCTTGGTGAGCAGGATTAACCGAAATGCACCACCGAACAAAAGCAGCAGCATCCTTCTCCCCTCATCACCACGAAAACATTCACAAAAGAAGATCAACTTCATATAAACTCAGCGTACTTGTGGGACGAACTGCCTACAAGGCTATACCGCGAGGAATTCCACTGAGAGTCTACTGCCAGTTCAGAAAAACGTGTGTTGGTTGTCCCACTACCACTAGAGCCTAGAGAGGTAGGCAAGGTCCTAGGGTTTTGGCAACACTGACCTGTGCTTCGGGCTGAGCAGCGTCGCGGAGCTGGAGCTCCTCAGCCTCCGCGTCCATGGCAGAGCGTAGGGGGATTTAACTCGTCCGTTCTGGCGAAGGGGTGGAGTGGAACACGGCGGCGTTGCGGGTGGCAGGTGAAACCGGCGTCTAATTGCTGGTCACCTCCGAGTAGGGGAGGGAGGGGGGATGACCCCAAGCTGGGCCAAACGCTCTGTTCTAGTCATAGGCTTGGGCCGACAAGACGAAACGATCCAATCACCCGACGGCCCAGGCCACAAATTGGATATTTTCTCGAGATTTTTACGTGCGCGAGGCAGCAGCGAACCCGAACCCATATCCGCGCGACCCACAAGGCCGCGCCCGTGCGCGCGAGCGTGCGTGCGGCGCGCCCGGTCGGTCTCCTCTGTGCTTTTGCTCTCGCATCGCTGCCCGGCAGCCGAGCTCGCTAGCTCGCTCGCATCTACATGGCCTGGGGCGCCCTGCGCAGCCGCGTCCTCCCGCTCCCGGCATCCGCCGCCACCGCCGCCGCGCCGCACGGCCTCCTCCTGCGATTCCTCCTCTCCACCGCGGCCCCGCGCCACGCGAGCCACCTCCGGAGCCGCCGCGCGGAGATCTACGCCGCCGCCAAAGCATATGCGGCGGCCGAGATGAGTCAGACGATGACGCCGCGCTTCGGACGGGCCACGCGGCATCCGGGGGGCGACGCCTCCGTGGCGCGCGTCTACGCGGACGCCAACGCCCAGCGGCCCAAGGAGTACTGGGATTACGAGTCGCTGGACATCCAGTGGGGGTAGGCGAACGGAGCTGGAGCTCAGCTCACCACCCGTGATCTCCAGATTTAGGGGTTGGAGCCTTGGAGGTAGGGTTGACGTACTGATGCTCCTGTGCGTGCAGGGAGCAGGATGGGTACGAGGTGCTGCGGAAGGTGGGGAGGGGGAAATATAGCGAGGTGTTTGAAGGCTTCCGGCCTGGGAGCGACGAGAGATGCGTCATTAAGATCCTCAAGCCCGTGAAGAAGAAGAAGGTGAGGAAAGTCTGCACTGCTCTGTTGTGGTGGGTGTTGCATTTCTACTCGCTGGAACCATAAAACTGGTAAAACAGTGGCTGCCATGTGTTGGGTTGAAGTTATGCTAGATTTGAGGATTATCTGTCAGCTAGAGCATGAGACAATGCAGTTTGGTAAATCTGTGTTAGTTTATCTTACTTGGAGAGTTGCACAGGACTGTTGTATAGCCATATCGTTCTTGCCCAACAGATTCACAACATAAAGGAGACCTATATGACGTTTTTGTACATAAAAGCGTAAGATACGGGCAAAAAAAAAAAAGAAATGTGTATTTGAACTTTGTATGGCATTTACTTGAGGTTAATTGATCCTTTTTAGGCTTACTGAATAAAATTTAAAGTTGTTTGAGGGAAATTGATGTTTATCTGTTTTCCCTACTTGTTTAGGTTTCCATGACTTCATAAAAATTTATGTGGATTTTTTATGATAATCCAGATAAAGAGGGAAATAAAAATACTTCAGAACTTATATGGTGGGCCAAATATTATTAAGCTACTTGATGTTGTCAGAGATGAGGAATCAAAGACGCCAAGTCTCATCTTTGAGTATGTCAACAACACTGACTTCAAAGTGCTCTACCCTTCACTATCTGATTATGATATCAGATATTATATATTTGAATTATTAAAGGCAAGACTTTGGACCTCAATATTTCTCATATCTTTTACTTGTGTCATCATGTTTGTGGTTCAGCTATTTCAATGCTATCTTTTCTTGATGTACCTGTTTGATTCTGAGAAGTAAATTTAATTTCCCACGATTTTTCTCATTGGTAGGTAGCAGACATTAGAAATTTTTAGAGTTGCACTGGGCAATAAGTATGGTCTTATTCTCTTATTTATATTCATTTAGCTGATCATTCGTGTAAATTATAAATTGGTTCTTGTCTCCTTGATGTATCTGGTTGGGCACCATAAAGACCAGATATGTGGTGGTATGATGGATGAAAGATGATCTTTTCATGCTCTGTGACCTAACCGGGCCGATAGGTTCTCTTTTCTTGAGGAGCAGCTGTCTATTTTGCATTTTTATTAACATTCTAGATGTGTTTCCTTCAGGCTGCATTCGACTTGATGATCATAACTTTTCCAGGTATTTGTGTAGGCACTAGATTACTGTCATTCACGTGGTATCATGCACCGAGATGTCAAACCTCACAATATCATGATTGACCATGAAAAACGCCAGCTTCGTCTTATTGATTGGGGTCTTGCAGAGTTCTATCATCCCAAGATGGAATATAATGCTAGAGTTGCTTCAAGGTCAGCTGCCCCAGCTTTTAAAATTGCTTGTTTATGGACTTGTTTGACTTGTTCATAGGGAGATTTGTGTTCATCCACCTATTCATGGCTAATTATGCATTGATCATAAAAATATGAAAATCAGTTGCTGATTCATGACCTCGATCGTTAGTCATTATATATTCTTTAGGTAGATTAGTTGTAATAGACTATAACATTTAATGCATCTTTTATATGGGCTTCTGGTTCAATCATCAGAATTTCATGCAAGGGCTGAATTTCTCACCGAAGGTTATTGTTATACCCTGAAAATAAATAGTACTCCTGTCTCTTAAAATCTTATTGCTCTTTAGTTGCCTCGTGTTGCCTTCTTTTTCTTCTTTTGGTTTACCATCCCTTTGCTATTTGCAGATGCTACAAGGGTCCTGAACTTCTTGTGGATTTGTTAGATTATGATTACTCATTGGATTTATGGAGCCTAGGTTGCATGTTTGCAGCCATGGTAGGTAAATGACAAGGCCAACAAATTATCATCATATCCAGACCTTTGTTCACATGCATTATGTTACTCTTAACAGATATTTCGGGTGGACCCTTTCTTTAGTGGCAAGGATAATTATGACCAGTTAGTGAAAATAACCGAGGTATGTTTGAAGCTTCTCTGAGTGGAAAAAATCCTGTCAGTAATTTTTAGTGTCATTTAATCTAGCGTTTCAAACTGAATGGTATAATGATTGCGACTCTAATGAGTGGTCAGTTGATTATATATTTAGATGTTGCATAAATTAAATTTAATCTATTAAAACTTCACAAGTTAACTGGTTAATGTGACATTAGTGTTTGCATCTGCATATGAGTTGTCTCCTACCAATTTAGCACAATATCCCAGCTTTATAGTCTCACTAATGGCAAGTTGTCTCGTATCAATTTAGCACAATATCCAGCTTTTGTAGTCTCATTAATGACAATCTTTTATTTGACCTTAGTAGCAGTCTGGCAAACTACCATAGCCTTGCATGTACAGAAAATTACTGACTGAACGTTACTAGAGTAGCTTATTGTATATTTTCAAAAAAAAAAAAAAATCAGATACCAATCTATCAGTGGTATGTGTCCTGATTGCAAACTTTATAAACAAAAAATTAGCGTATTATAGGAGTCTAATTCTCATGAGTTGTGGACTTCTTGCTTAATCCGATTGTAAAAGTATGTCTAGATGTTGCAGTAGCCTTTTGTGTCCATTGCCATTATCGTGGTCTCCTTTGTTTTGCCTTTGAGTTCATAGTGATTGGCGAAAATGGCACGCAATAGTGCAGTATGGTATTGACTAAACCCTAAAACCGAAAATTCTAAACCTTACCTGTTCTGGTTTTACAATTTCCACTCATCCCTACTCTTGCATTACCCAAAGAAATGGTTCTTTGAAAGCAGGTTATATCTGATTTGTTTGATTTTTTTTATTGTGAGTAATGTTTGTGATACCCTCTGCTGTCCGGCAGGTTCTTGGCACAGAAGATTTCTATAATTACCTTGGAAAATATGGTCTCCAGCTTGACCCACAGCTGGAAAGACTTGTTGGAAGGTCATTGCTCTGCTTAATTTTGCACACTATCAATATTCTTTTATTGAGGATGCCTAACTAAGTTTTCATCGCTACAGACATAATAGAAGACCATGGTCGAAGTTTGTCAATGCTAGGAACAGACACCTACTTAGCCCTGAGGTGACTCCTTTTTTATCGATGTGCCCTTTTATTCCTCATTTCTTGTGTTTTTTTTACAGAGTTTCTACCTTTTGTAGGCTATCGATTTGGTAGATAAGCTCCTTCGGTACGATCACCACGAAAGGCCTACAGCTAAGGAAACCATGGTACCTCTCTCTTGCCATCATTCATGAAGCTGAGTTATTGTACCAGATTTATAACTTTGAAACTAGAGTATGTTAAAAGCATCTCTTTGGTGTTTGCAGGCTCATCCATATTTTGATCCGGTAAGCTCTGAATGCAGCAGGACAAGTTCACAATAGCTACAGGATCTGCAAAGGTGCACCTTTTTTTTTGTATGCCTCAGACGCTCAATACTGTCATGCGAGGCAAATGACATATTTGTCAATTCTTTTGAACTGGTGCCAAAAATATAAAGACTTGACTTCAAGGCGAGTGTATGGTTTGCCTAGTATAATGCCTTGGTCGGCATATGCGTGAGTTAATTATTTTTTGTCTGGAGAGCTTGAATACCGCATCACTTGGCGAGATAATTCAGGAAATAGCTTTCCTCATACTCTAATGTCATCTTAATAATACCGGTATAGCCCTGTGGGTTGAACTATTGTGTTATTTATTTATTTATTTATTGAAACAACAGTGATGCACCTGCTCACTCAACGTATACCTGCGGACCGTTAGATTGTTAAGTCTGAAGTAGTTGAGAAGTGCCTTGTTATGCACAGACGTTTTTTCGCAGAAAGGAAAAAACTCATCTACCACTGAAAGGAAAAGGAAAATCAATGACATACATATGGCCTTGTTATGGACTTCACAAAGCACATTAGACGCACAAAGCTCAAGAGATATCTGGATTGAGGTTGAAGGTGCCCTATGCAACCACAATGCTTTGTTCTATTGGACTCCCCGAAACAATAGAAATACACAATAGATATATTTGAACGTGTAGTTCTCCGACACTCCCCGAGCCTTAGGAGTCTCAAAAGTAGACTGGCGGCAACAGTCGTCAGTCTCGGTGATCAGCTTCAGTTTGTCTTGCTTATGCTCAAACAAAAAACAAAAACAAAAAAAAAAAACGTTGTCCTGCCTGAAACAACCAAACAGTCACTACCCAAGTCGTCAGAGATCAAGTTGTCCTGCCTGAACCTCGGTTTGATAATCTGCTACTAATTCTTCCTCCGTGGTAAATCAAAGGGTAAGCACATTCTGCCAGCCGTCTTTAGTTCCGAAAAGTACTTTTTACTTTCTATTCATCTCCCTCACAGAACATGCTTCCTACATAATACATTTTCCACCTTTCCTTCACCCCCCCCCCAAACCCCCACATAAACACGCTTCCCCAAAAATGTACTTTTTCCCCTTAAAATCTAAACACAGCAGGACGACGCCAAACATTCCATCCCAATCCCAAAAAACCATATCTGGATTGTGCTTCAACTATACTAACTGTACGGACTGTTAAGTTGCCTGAACCACTTGAGCAGCATCCCGAAACTTTGGAACATAACACTCTATCAGCTGTCCCACTAAGATAACATCGTCGCCAAACAAAGTAGTCATCAAACTCGCGTGGAAGCAACCGGAACGTGGAACAGATGAAAGTAGCTCCAAAGGTGGTCATCGAACTAGTGAGGAAGCAACCAAAACGTTGAGCACAGCCCCAATTAGGTCATATCGCCAGGAAGCAAACATAAGGTGGGACCGATAGATTAGCTCAATTTAGATGTAAGGTGTTGGCTACAGCCAAAAAGTACAATACACAGATACTAGACCAGCGGGTTTCAAGATATACAAGAAAAAATGTTGGTCATTTATAGTAATGTCATTGTCGCAAATGAAGAACCAGAAACATTAGTAAGATCACTGTCGCGAAAAAGAATGACCATGTATTCAGTTCAAGTTGACTAAATTCATCCAAAATCATCCAGGTCACTATATAGTCAATACATGAAAGGACTGAAAAAGGCCGATTGATGATGACCGCGGCTGTACTTTGGCAGAACTTATGCCACCATGCTGGCCTCAAAACGCATGCAGAACCTGCTACAAGTTTCCCTGATTCCCTCTGTAAATTAGTCTGCAACCTAAACTGACTATAAGCTCTCCGATTACAACAATAAACAGCCGGCCAAACAGTACTGTAACTTGCCTATACCCAAAACATGACTCCCGCAGCTAGGAAGATTAGAAACCAAAGAAACCAAGCTCGGTTGCCCTTTCCTTCTCGAATGTCTCAAAGTACTGATAGATGATGGTCACAGCAAGCAGAATACCCGTTCCTGAGCCAATGGCACCCATGAAATCAGCTAGAACAGTCAATGCACCAATGCATACTCCACCAAATGCAGCAGCAGTCGGGATGTATCTGTTAAGTTCCTTCTGCAGGTTCGACTCACGATGGCCTGGCATCACCATTTGTTGTTCCTGTTGAATTGCCAAGGTAGAGTTTACAGGTCACTTAAAAAATCTTGCATGTGAAAAAAAAAAATCATGTGATCACACCTACTCACTTCTAATACATATCCGACAGCTAGTTGCACACAACAATTTTGAATTCATCATATAATAAAAGCAATAGTCACTAACAAGCACAACAGCATGTGTCCCAAGCAGGGTCATGACTTAACTAGAGGACTGGGGAGAGAGATTACAAGTATGGAATGGATTTGCCAGAGTTTTTACCTTCAGCTGCTTAGCAACATCCTTTGCTGATGAACCAGAAACTTCAATCCATGTCTTTGAGAAGAGAGCACAAGCTGACAGCATAAAGACCACATAGAACAATGCATGGAATGGATTTGCCAGAACATCGGCCAAGCTGCAAATTTGAACATTTGAAGTACTTATGAGTTTCATTGGCTGTTAACAAAATCATAACCAAAAGCAACATAAAAGAAACTAATTATTCACCTTGATGGTGCAGTAACATAGTAAGCAAGACCACCAACTGGAACAGAATGGCCAGAGTACTCGGATTCCTTCCATTTCCCAAGAAGGTTAACAAGGAAATTTCCACTGTATTTCCTGTAGAGAAGCTGCAATAAAAACAATTTAGTCCTTTGCACATTCATGTAACAAAAAAAAATGTACAACAGCTCTGGAATTGATGTCCTTACCTGAGATATGAAATAGAGGTTGGTAATCAGTGCAGAGTGCAGAATGATAGGCATGTTGGAAGTGTAGAACAGCTTGATTGGGTACGACCCTTGTTGGCCACGAGCATTCTTTGATCGCACTGGTAGCACAACACGGAAGCCTTGGAAGTAGATAACAATGAGGAAGACCAAGACAGTAGCAAGTAAATTGGTCACATTTGGAAGATTCTGACGGTAGAAAGCCTCGCGGAGAGCACGGACTTTATCAGTTCGAGTAATCAAAAGATGGAACAATGCAATGACAGCCCCCTCAAATTCAGCACCACGCCCGCTGTTGATGGTTGTTGGGCTAAATGCCTTCCAGATGATGTTCTCACTACATGGGAGGAAGTTTACCATAAGCCATCATGTACATTTAAATCAGTCATCAATGAGACATGTATCCATGCTTACCAGATATTAGTAGCAATGAACAGAGAGATACCAGAACCCAAGCCATAGCCCTTCTGTAAGAGTTCATCTAGACAGATGACAATGATGCCAGCAAAGAAAAGCTGAAGTATAATGAGAATAGCATTCCCCGTTCCAAGTTGGCTCACACTGCCATACATTCCAGAGAGAACATATGCCACAGCTTCTCCAATTGCAATCAGGATACCAAGCAACTTCTGTGCACCATTTCTGAGTAAAAGAATACACTGCATCAGGAGAAAATCACTAGATACAAAAACAAGAACGAAGCTTTACGGTTCTTAATTACATCCAAATTGATAAAAGATGGACATGCAACACATACACTGTAGTTGCCAATTTAAGTACCCACCAATATATATAAAGGCAAATTGAGATACTGATACTCAGTAATACTTACAGCAGAGCACGATCCTCCCTCACACTGTTGTCAACTTCAATAATCTTTGATCCCACTAGAAGTTGCATCACCATCCCAGATGTCACAATTGGAGTGATACCCAGCTCCATAACAGTACCACGGTTTGATGCAAGAATAACACGCATCCAGTAGAAAGGGTCAGCTCCAGTAGTAGAATGAATGCCATAGAGTGGGAGCTGGCTGCAGACAAGGAAAATGAAGAGAGAAATGACCGTGTAGATCACTTTCTCTCTGAATGGTATTTTCCTGTCAGCACTCTGTACTTCTGGCAAGAAAGCCAGAAAGGGCCTGACAAGATGCAGAACTCGAAACCCGCCAGCCATCGCTCTATATTGAAGGAAAAAAATAGATCAGCATTATGTACAATGTCCATAAACCTAGTAAACACAATGAAACCGTGCTAGGCTGTTGAGCAATCATAATTCTAATTAATAATATGCATTAGCACCCATTTGAGTAAATGAACCTATTAAAAGCATCTGTACGCAGACAAGGGAAGAGGAGGACATATACATACATTCTGACTAAAAAAGAAAGCATATAATCACCATGCATTTAATGAGAAAAGATCAGGCAGCAAAGGATTTTCCCTTCCATAATTTGCAACCTAACATGCTTGTTTCCTTGTAATGACTTAAGACAAAATTCAGTCAAGAAAAGTGGTTTAGAGATGGTTGTAAGGACCCTAAGCTGCATAGAATGAAGCAGTAAATTTGTGGTAATACCTATTGTCCGCGAGCATCGTGAAGGCCAAACAATTTGCATGATATGAAAATTATTTTCCTAGCAATCCTCATTGGCACCCCAGACCAATTTAGGTAATATCCAATCAAAAGTCTATCCACAATCTGCATGACCGTTCCACTTGGCACCCCGAATTAAACTAGATGAAACCATTCAACCCTCAAATCATCATATATAAAACACAGCACATAGTATCGCTTCCACTACTAACACTATTCAAAAGCCAAGGGTGAATCAGAATTCTACCGAACATACCGACCAAGCAACCGTCTTAGCACCCATGATTCCATATGGATCTAGACGTCTCACCTACTAGCTCAATGACACAAAGCATAACGAACTCTTCGAAACGCAACCCCCCAAACCACACGACACACTCCTAAACCTCGCACCCACAGATCTCAGAGCGAAAGGACCGAAAATTCAAATCTCATGCACCCCCCTCCGTAGATCCAGCAAGCACATCTAGGAACAGATCAACAATAATGGACAGAAATCGCCCGGCAGACAGAAGCACGCGGCGCAGATCTGCGCCAACTGCATGCGAATTGGGTATAACAACCCCGCAGATAAACTGGATCATCTCGAGATCCGGGACGGTAGGTGCACGAGCAGCTTTACCTGACCGACGACGACGCCGGCCCTACGCCGGGTTGGCTGCAAGCCTCCGCCGCTGGTGACGAGGTCTCGAAACCCTAGGCGAGCGGAGGATGGGAGAGGAAGAGAGAGATGGGATCTCCCAGCACGACAGTACACGAGGGAAGAGCAGGAGGAGACGGTCTCCCAAGTAATAGCGGGAGGGGGTGGGGGTAGATGAGATGGCCAGCAGAGCACGACGCTCGCTGCGCGTGGGCCCGCGCAAGTGGGTTGTGGAGGCGCGGAAAAATCTCGGGGTCATTGGAAGCCGTCACGGCCGTCTGATCTGGAAGGAGCGCTGGAGATGAGCCCCTGTGACGTGGAAGGAGATGACCACGTCGACCGGACGACTACGGACAGGACAGTCACTTGTCTGGATGGTGGGTGGGCAAGCAAAGACCTGGTGCGGCGGGCCTGGATGGTGGGCTGCGCTTGGTTGGTTTGTTGGGCCGGCCTAGTGGGCCGTGCTTGCTTTGTTTGTTGGGCCGGACAGTTTTTTCTTCGCTCTGCGCCGCTTCTTCTCCACCCGTCGTCGTCTATGTGTGCTCCCTGGTCCGTGGTCAGTCGGCCAGGCGCCGGCGCGACGGCGCGCCGCGTGTCGCCGACGCCAGGGGTTCCTTCTTCTCGGCTGCTCGGTCGGCCGCTCACCTCGGTTCGTCCACCTTCACTCTTCTTCGGTAAAGCATTCGCAGGTTTCTCCTCTTCCCCTCCTCTTCCCCATTGGATTTCGCGGCTTCCGCCGTTCCGCGTAGGTTGTCGTGGTTGGGAACTTGGATATGCGTTTTTGCATCTCGTGGGGTTGCCGACTGACCGGCTTGCCGTTACCGGCGCCCTGCCTTCCTGGTTGGGGTTTCGGCTTCATTGCCCTGTGCGTTGGTTGCTCTGCCTCCTCCTTGCCTGACCCATGTTTTCGTGTTGTTATTCTTCAGGTTCCTGGACCAGGTGCTTTGTTCCAATCGGCTGGTGTGCCAAGAATCCTTGACCCAACCTGCCGAGGAAACTGGTGACATGTAGATTTGCCCCTTTGAGGCTGCCGTGTGCTTCATGCCTATTTCCATGCGATGTCTCCCAGGAGAGATCGCAGTACCCATTCTGCAACGGGTGATCAAACGGCATCTTCAGGCCGTGGGCACTTGTCTGTTCGTGGTGCTCGTCAGCGTCGCGCTGCCTGTCGGCGACGTCGTGGCTGTGGATCGAGTCCTTCTCGAGGAAGCCAACAGGCCACGGCGTTAGTAGGTACAGCAGGATAGTTTAGTTTTTAACAGGCTGCACTGATTTTCATTGCCTGCCCTGTTGCCTTCTTCATGTTGCTGTGTTTTATATTCGTACTAAATGATGTTGTGCCGCTTGCTAGGTTCTATTGGATTTGGCAGGCCGGCGTCGTCTATCGTTATCCGTCAGTGTCTCTATTCCTATTTTTTTGTCAGTGCATTGTTTTACCTCAGGGTGTTGTTGTTATTTTAGGGTGTGTTTAGATCGTAGGAAAAAACACTGTAGCATAAGAAAAACACTGTAGCATTCGCTGGGAAACGTGTTTTGTGAGGGAGGAATAGTGAAAAGTTGGAATGAATAGTGAAAAGTTAGAATGAATAGTGAATAGTTGGGAATCTGAACATGGCCTTAACCTCTAGTTCCTTGGTCCTTTTTATTGGTATAGGAAATCATTTCTGCCCTTTGGTGTCACGTGATGAATCTAATTATAATCGAGCGAGGCGAATGCGATGTAATAAGATCAAGGTTGCAGCGAGACAAGGTCTGAATCTCTACACTTTTTTCGTAGTTCCGCTGCTGCCTGGCCTTTCATGATGCCGTTTCTCCTTCCTTTGCTTGACGTTGGAGTCTTGCAGATGCTATTTTTCGTGAGCCTTTTACGGAGCCAGTTGTCTCATTTCCAGAAGAATATGTCAACGTGCTCAAAGGTATGGTGTCTACAGTATTTTAAGCACTCCATTCGTTTGTGGTTTTTTTTTCTAAACCTTTCCATTTCTGTTTTTATGCTTTTGTTGTTGCCCTGTGGTTCTGTTCTTCAGCTAGGTACACTAATCGCTCATACTATGGTGGCCCTGATTATGTCTGTGAGCATTGCTCTGCTATCTTCTGGTTTAATGAAAGGATAGAAAGTCGGAGTAGCCGTCAGCAGATTATCTATAATCTGTGCTGCCGTGGTGGTAGGGTTTCTTTGCCTAAACGAAGACTGCCTCCGTCGCCTTTACGTGAATTAATTTCCTTCAATGGTGGTCCACAGTGCAATGAATTCATGCGGTTGATCAGGCAATACAATTCATTGTTTGCTTTCACTTCTTTGGGTGTTCACATTGATAGGTCTGTTAACAGTGGTGGTGGGCCATATGTGTTTCGAATTAATGGTGTTGTCCATCATCGCATTGGCTCGCTTATTCCTCCGGTAGGGAAACGCCCTGAGTATGCACAGTTATATATTCATGACACTTCTAATGAGCTACAGAACAGGCTGAATATTTTCTCTAGGGAATGTGGTGAGGGACCAGATCCACAGATTGTAGATGCACTGATTGACATGTTAAACCAGAACAATCCATTGGTCCGTCAATTTAGGATGGCACGTGATAAGTTACTGACTCCTCCTGCACCTGATATCTCAATCAAGATAGCAGGCACTATTGATAATCATGGGGACCGTTATTCTTTGCCGACTACCTCTGAACTGGCAGGGTTGCTTATTGATTGTCTATCTACTAAAGTGTCAGCGTTTGATGTTATTGTCAAGGCTCGGACACCTCAGGTTAAACATGTCTCTCATATTCATCCAGCTCTGATGGCCTTGCAGTATCCTCTTCTGTTTCCTTATGGTGATATTGGTTTCCACATTGGTATTAAGTATAAGGTGGTTGACTCAGAGCCTGTTGAGGGTCGTGATGAGGTCTCTATGTTGGAGTTCTATGCATACTACATGCATTATCGTATTGGCGAGCCTAATCCTGAGCTTTGCAGTGGTCGTTTGTCTCAGCAGTTCGAGGTTAATGCTTACTCCTGCGTGGAGAGTAACAAACTCGAATTTCAATTTTTCAATCAGGATCTTTTGCGCTGTGAAAGATATCAGGGAATTTCGGATGCCGTGGGCCAGGGTGCATCTACAGGTAGGGATGTAGGTATTAAAAAGATGTTGCCTGCTAGCCACATTGGTAGTAGAAGGTACATGCAACAAAATTATTATGATTGTCTGGCTATTTGTTCTGCATATGGACCTCCGGATAAATTCACTACCTTCACTTGTAATTCTAAGTGGCCTGAGATAGCAGAAGCAATCCGCTTTGAGCCTGGTCAGAAGCCTACGGATAGAGCTGATATGGTTGTGCGTGTCTTCCATATGAAACTGGAGGAATATCTCACTGATATCAAAGAGGGACGTGTCTTTGGACCAGTTCGTGCAGGTAGTGCTTGACCTTTTTCTTTAATGTTTTTTACCTGCTTCAGTTCAGTTGTTACCTTGTCTTAACACATTTCTATGGGTGTTCTGCAGTTGTCCATACAAATGAATTCCAGAAGCGTGGCCTCCCACATGCTCATATCCTTGCATGGCAGTCTGATTGTGGACGTGAGCCTTCAGCTGAAGATGTCGATCAATATATTTCTGCTGAATTACCTTATCCAGAGATTGATCCACTTGGGTTCTCATTAGTTCAAGAGTTTATGATTCATGGCCCTTGTGGTTTAGCTAATCCAAATAGTCCTTGCATGAAGGATGGAAAGTGTTCCAAAAGGTATCCCAAGCCCTTTCGGGTAGAGACAAGTTTTGATCCTGATGGATATCCGTTGTATCGCCGTAGGGACAATGGCTCTGTGGTTTGGAAGAATAATGTACAGCTTGATAATCGTTGGGTAGTCCCTCATAATCTTGATGTCCTCAAGAAATACCAAGCTCATATCAATGTCGAGGCCTGCAACAAGACATACCTTATTAAGTATTTGTTCAAGCACATCAACAAGGGCTTCAACTGTGGTGGAGCTGGGTTTTCCAAGGGCCATGCTCGGGGTTCTTCGGAAGATGTCAGCAGGCAGCAAACAGGTGATCAAGAGGATCCCAATGATGGTGGTGTTGATGAAATAGCCGACTATATGAAATCCCGATACTTATCCTGCTGTGAAGCCACATGGAGGCTGTTTGGTTTCGAAATTCATGGCAAGTTTCCCTCTGTACAACGCCTCTTTGTCCACCTTCCAGGAATGAATTTTGTTACCCTGCATGAAAATGCAGATCTACATACAGTTGTTAATGATCCAGAGTCTGAAAAAAGTTCACTGACTGAATGGTTTAGTGCAAACTCTAATTGTACAAGGGGCCATCATCTTACCTACTGCCAATTTCCATCTATGTTTACTTGGGATAAAGATAGTAAGGTTTGGAATCTTCGTAAGAGAGGTGTTAAGCTAGGTAGATTACGGTATGTCCATCCAAGGACCGGTGAAACATTCTACCTTAGAATGCTTCTCATGGTCGTGAAGGGCGCCAAGAGCTATGAAGATGTAAGAACTTATGAGGGTGTTTTATATGCTACATTCCGAGAGGCGTGTCAGGCTCGAGGCTTGATTGGATATGATACTGAATGGGCCTTCGTATTTGATGAAGCAATTGTTTGGGCAACTGCCTACCAGTTAAGAAAGTTGTTCGTGACCATTTTAGTATATTGTGATGTTGGTAATGTTAGAGCATTGTTCAATAAGTATTGGAGGTATATGGCACATGATATTGCATACCGACTATGCAAAGCTCCTCGGGATCCTTCTTATGTTGTTCCTGAATCAATGCTGCAATCTGGTCTGATGAACGAGCTCAACAATATGCTTTGCAGTAATGGATTATCTATAGCTTCTTACGACCTTCCGAATTTAGAGGCTACTTCTGGTGATGGGGGAGGCAATAGACTTATTTTTGAAGAAATGTGTTATGATAAGGTTGCTCTACGTGCTGACTCTACTAGGATGTCTGCTATGCTTAACTGTGAGCAGAGAAAAATATATGATGCTGTTGTTAATTATGTTTCTCAAGGCCAATCTTTTTGTTATTTTGTATCTGGACATGGTGGCACTGGAAAAACTTTCCTCTGGAATGCTATTTTAGCAACACTCAGATCTCATGGTCATGTTGTCTTGGCTGTTGCTTCCTGTGGTGTTGCGTCGCTTCTTCTTCCTGGAGGCCGTACTGCTCATTCAAGATTCAGAATTCCTTTAGAGATTCATGAAAATAGTCTTTGTGGCATTGGAAGGGGCACTATGCTTGCTGGTCTTATCAGTAGAGCCTCCTTGGTTATCTGGGACGAAGCACCTATGACTCACAGGCACTGTTTTGAAGCCTTGGACAGAACATTCCGTGACATCTTATCTCTAGATGATTCCAGCAATTCTACTAAACCTTTTGGTGGCAAGCCGATGTTATTTGGTGGTGACTTCAGACAAGTGCTGCCTGTCATCGAAGGTGGTGACCGAACTGAAATTCTTGAGTCGTCACTGTTAGGTTCACACTTATTGAGTCATGTTAAGATCATGCGCCTTTCCATCAACATGAGACTTTGCAACCCTTTGCTCCCTTCAGAGGAAAAGATCGACATGGAAAAATTTGCAAAGTGGGTTCTTGACATTGGAGAAGGTAAGATCAAGGCAACCTCAAGGAATAATGAGAGAGAGAAAAATTGGATTCATATCCCGCAAGAGTTCCTGCTTATGCCACCTGGCCCAAAGATACCAGCTATCGCTGATGCTATATATGATGATTTCCTACTCTCTTATGCATCTGTACCTTACCTAACACAAAGATGTATTGTCTGCCCGGTTAACACTGTGGTTGACGAGGTTAACAATTTTATGATTGATAGGGTTCCTGGATGTGTCAGAGAATATTTAAGCTTTGACACTATTGCTAATTCATCCGAGCAGCCGTCTGATTTTGAGGCCCTATATCCACCGGAATTCTTGAATTCTCTTGCTATGAACAATTTCTCACAACATCGTCTTGCTCTAAAAGTTGGTATCCCTGTGGTTCTTCTTAGAAACATCAATCAGTCGATTGGACTCTGTAATGGTACACGGCTGCTCATTGAAAGACTTGGTGACCGTGTTCTTGAAGGTCGTATCATGACAGGCAACCATGTTGGAGACATGGTTTGCATACCACGGATCTTCCTTAATGGAACCAGTCCTAAATGGCCTTTCACATTGAAGCGTCGTCAGTTTCCGGTGAAGGTTTGCTATGCTATGACAATAAATAAGTGCCAAGGACAGACATTAGAAAAAGTTGGAGTTTATCTCCGAGAACCAGTCTTCACTCATGGGCAACTGTATGTGGCAGTTTCAAGAGTGAATTCAAAACATGGATTAAAAATGTTGATTGAGGATGAAGATGGGGAACCAAGCTCAGCAACAAGAAATATTGTATTCGAAGAAGTTCTGAAGCATGTTTAGTTACAGTGAGTCAGTGACTGTGTGGTTGTTTAAGTTATGGTTTTCAATGGTATATGTAGCGAGAAGAAATAAGTAGTTCTACCTTCCTCTTGTTTTCTGTACTTCTGCAGTCACCTACCTTTGATGTTTGTGACCACTGACAACTATCTTCTACTTGTACATATCCACTCCCATCTTTTATGCGTGCTATATTTACAATTAAAAGTCTACATCTAATTATGTCTGCTTTGCGTTGCTCTTTGTTTGTTTGTTCTTGGATGCCCACCGGGTGCCACTAATATGCACGCATCGTCATCACTAGATGGACTCATTATAACCGAACTAAAAATTGTCCTCTGCCTGCTTTCTCAATTACTGCAATCCATTGCCGAGTCTTCATATAAGAGTACTTAAGCTCTACTTTCTTATTGTTTGCATGCAGGATGTAGTATGTTGAACTAGTTCTGGCGTTCTGCTCAAAGGTGTTTGTTATGAGTCCCATCAGCGGCTCAGCCGTCAGCCTCGTCGGAGAAGATGGCTCCAGGAACTCGGATACGCAGTCTAGTGACGTGCCTCGACTCCAGTTATTAGCAAACTCGTTAGTTCTTTCTTAACGCGCAGAAACTGCCCTTAACCAATCATATTCGGACCGCATGCACGACACTTGCTCTGCTCTGCATATGCATAGCTCCCGCCCACACTTTTGGAAGAAATGCTCATGCTCCGGCCTCTCGGATATCACATCTGCAATGTGAAAACAGCCTCACCAATACGCAATTCGGAAGGAGCAAAACCAAGATGATATTCACATGAAAATGGAATTAGTTAAAGACAATAAGGTACCACCGTCATCCTAAAATGTGTGTGATTATTTAGCTAGAATTACACTTACTTTGAGTCAGAGGTAGTATTGTAGCATTGGATGAGCGGTTATTATTCAGATAATCACGTAGTCTGCAATCGTATCATGGACAAGGGACAGGAACTAAAATATGTGGATGGAGGCAAAAAAATGTATGGGTGTGGGCTGGAATCTCAGTCACGGTGACGACGGGCCTCGCGCAGGCATCTCTCTCTGGCTGAACAGATTGAGTGAGGCCCGGCCCAGAGCGAACTATACCATTTTTGTCACAGAACTTTTTGGATTGAACATGTACTTACTCCTATGACAAGGAATCTGCCTTCTGTCGGTGTTAAACTGTTACTGTTCCGCGACAGAGTGACAGTGTAGAGCATAATAAAATGATCCCCGTCCCCGGGCCCCGTCCTCAAGCTGTCAAGCTCTCTCTTGCATGCGTCAAGGCAAAGTTGCCAACAAGAAGCTGAGCTGATGCGAATCCCACGCCCTCGCACCACAGTAGAACTCGTGCCTCCAACACACTAGTCGTCGACTCCATCGATACCAGCGACTGAAAACGTCGTATGTACTTTCGACGTTCAGAGTCCAAACGGCCGTCGTAGCTATATATCCTACCGCCCACCAACGTGGCCATCGATCTCGACATGGGCCGGCCGGTGGTCAGCCTGTGCCCCCCTCCCGCCAGCCCCAATAGAGTGGTCCCAGGGCTAGCTCTAGCGACACCGAAATTCAGCGAGCGAGTCCCGCGCGCGTGCTCGCGGCGAGGGCAACGGGATCCGCGGCGCTCTCGCTTGCATGCTACTACCTCCACGCGATCGACCACGCTCCGAGCTTCCGATCGATCCTCACTCACATGCCGCGGTCGACCTCGGGCGCGCGCGTGACCCATCGGCGGTGGGAACGAAGGCGAGTCGAGTCAACGACCGCTGGCTCTGACTCTCCTCTGCTGCTCGGTGTACTTGCCTGATGTGGCAGCTGGCACGGTAAAACGCCGGCACCGCAACAGCTAGCATGCCGGTGGCTGGCCCCGTCAATATAATTGGTGTACGCGAATGCCGCCAATTGCCACAGACAAACCAGCAAGTCCCTCCGGGGCCGGCGCGCGGGGTTGACGGCATCGCCTCGCCGTTGTAGCTAAGCTAGGACTGGGACACGCGGTACGAGTAAAGGAGGAGTTCACGTTTCGCTCCATGCTGCATGTGCGAGTACGAATCGAAAATCTTTGCCCCTCCTCTTGGAGCAGGGGCCAGTACTACTTGAACTGAACTTGTGCAAAGAAAAAGGAAAAAAAAGGCCGACCGTATGCTCAAATCAACTTTTCCTGTCGTGTTATACGTCAGACTCTAGAGCTTAGACCGTGCATTGCATGGCCAGCTCTATCTGTCTTGTTAGCTCCTCTGAGTGAGTCTCTGATCAAGTTCCTTCACAATTTACATTACATGTATGGGGATGGGATAGCTACAAAGTATATTTGAGGTTGAAGAGGAAAATAGCATTGTCTAGCTAATTATGGCACCCATTCTTCATCACACGTTCAAATCAATGATCGATCACAAGTTCACAAAAGCAATCAACACCACACATGATGACAGGCAAGAGAACGTGTTTCACCATCGGCAATGGTGTGAGAAAAAGCGTCCTCTCAAGTTAAGAGCGTGTTTCCGGCCGCAGCCCTAGCAGTAAGCAGTTTACTAGCACCACGATCCACGACCACATTGTCTACTTGTCACTTTCTGAACAGTTATGGTCAACACAGGACCACCACTGTGAGAAAACATGATGTGTCCTTTTGCAATTTGCAGTTATTGATTGTAGTATAACGTTACAAAAATAACCTAGCTAGCAGTAGGCCCTATGGAAATGTACACACGGACCGCCTATACAGGTCTACACCCGTCAGGTCTACTGTCTACATGCATGGAAGCAAGACAAGACTACGGTTCTGTCAACTCCATGCAAAAAAGGGTAGGATATGGATACTTTTGTTGGATTTGTACTTCCATATAGTTCCATTTTCATGTACTACTCCTTCCGTCCCTAAATAACTGTCTTTCTCACTTCCCGAGAAACAACTTTAATCAATTATGCATTAAAATATATTCAAGCTTATTGTACAAGTTAAATACCATTAGATAGATATTTGAATCTAGTTTTTTATAAAATTTATTTGGAGATTTAAATGTTGCACGTATTTGCTACAAATCTAGTCAAACTTGTGGCACGAATACCCAAAGCGACACTTAATAAGGGACAGAGGGAGTACACCGCTACGCAGAAAAGTAAGAAAGCCCCATTTATGTCTTTCATGTTTGCGAATAGTTCTGCACGTGAACTATACGCAGGGGTACAAGTAAGTACTAATAGAATATAGGCTACTATTGCTAGATATCTACGAGCAAGATTTTCAAAAAAAGATATCTACACAAGCACCAACTCTGGAGAGTGTTAATAAAGGCCTTGTTTAGATCGCCAACTTTCTCAATTTACTTTGCCAACTTGTCACATCGAATGTTTGGACACTAATTAGGAGTATTAAATATATGTGTAAAAAAACTAATTACATATATAGACTTCACATCGCGAGACGAATCTATTAAGCTTAATTAATTCGTCATTAGACACTGTCATGCTATAGTAACCCGTCATTAAAATAATGACGGCACATATTAGACTTAATAGATTCGTCTTGCGATGTAGGATCCATCTGTGTAATTAGTTTATAATTAGTCTATATTTAGTACTCCTAATTAGTGTCAAAAGGATGGATGTGATATTTCGCCAACTTTCACCAACTTTATACCCCACAACTAAACAAGCCCAAAGCTATTTTAACATAAGTCTTTAGTCCCGCAACAAGTAGGGTGTAGGCTAAAGATTAAACCCAAGAAACAAAGGTCAAGATTCAAACATTTCTATCACAAGCTACTTCTTTGGAAATATTCCACATATCTCTTTTCACCAACTCGTCTCAAGTAAAGTTTATGTTTATATCTGCATCTCTTTACATTGTCATCCTGCATTAGAACCCCGCTACACACAGACACCCTCGGAGATCTCCATCTCAGCCAGTGTCGTGTAAACTTATCCTTAATTGGTGCAACCCTGACCTTCTCCTGGATATCTTCGTTCATGACTCTATCTCTTTTTTGTGCTTGCAAAACCACCGCAATATCTATATCTATGATGCACTCAGTTGTTGGACATGTCGCCGCTTATTAGGCCAACATCCAATATCATCACCGGTAGGATCACTGTACTAAACTTACATTTTAGCTTTTGAGACATCCTCCTATGATGAAGGACGTCAGAAGCTTGACACCATTTCAACCAGCGAGCAGCTGAGGTTCTTTGCTTAACATCCTCATCAAGTTCAATATTTTCTGATGAGATGACAGAAAAAAAACACTCATTGCGTTGGATACATACTAGCAGTACATCAACAGCAACATGGCAAGCCCAGAGCTGGCCTTTATCTCTTCGTACCCTTGTCATTTCAATTTTAGTGACATTTGTGTTTTTTTGTCTCATACGCTTGGAGCTCATCGGTCAAACGGGTGACCTGGACGTGCATGCAGACGATGCTTTTTACTGTTGTGTGGCTTTTCTATCCTCACAACACATATATACACGTCAGTGGTCAGCGTCTAATCTTGTACTAGTACGTACTACGTAGTACCACCACCCACACCGATTGCGTAGCCAGCGTAGGGTTGATTCCTCCTGTGCTTTTTCTGACGGCGGTGAAAGTGAAACTGGGTGCCAACTGCCAAGTTACCCAGTTTTGCTGTCTAGTCTATACGTGTCGCCATGCGCATCGTTGAATTCAAGCTGTGACTGCTGGCCACCTGTGTGCTCCTCCCTCCCTCCCCACTGGCGCCTCGCGTGATCTGCCTACTGAAAGATCATCCATCCATCCGGCACCGATCGTCTCAGAGCTCATGAAGAGGAGGCCGGGTTGGGATGGGATGGGAATCATGGGACCAGCCATTCGCCCCGTGCATCACGACGCGCGCGATGCCGCCACACGTACGCGACGGGGCATAGCATATCGGCAGCGGTCGGGTCCATATAGAGGCGCCGTGCCGGCTGGGGACGTACGCTTGCCGTGGCCTGGCGCGGGGGAGGGCCGGCCGACCGGTATGGAGGCCACGCACGCCCAAAATTAAGGGTGCCCTTTGGTCGCCCCGTGTGTGTCCGGCCGGACGTACGTGTCTTAATCGCCAAGTCCACGCCGCCACATCGCCTTGTCCTCCACCATGCATGACAGTACGACGTGCGTTCGACACGCATGCACTTAGCTTGTTCGAATTCATTCAGCTAGCTGTGTGAGTGTGACGATGATTCTTGTCGATCATAAGTGGCATACTGGCATCTATCTAACCTATCTATCTAGACCAGATCAAAGTCTCATCCGTAAGAAAATCGATGGATCTCGTTCGCCAGACTTGCGCTCTGGAGGCCGTGCTAGCTGGTTTTCTCGTATGTTCTTCCCGGGCTCGCGGTCCCAGCTGCATGGATTGGCCGACCGACCAAGTTTTCTTGCCGGTTCCATGCGGTGCAGAATATGACAGCGGCGATAACTCTGAGTAGATCGTGGCGGAGTTGGTGAGTTTGTGCAGCAATTTAGGCGGAGATTATTGCCACCATATCTAGCTTATTAGCTACTACTCTGTAGAGCCTGCCGCGATTAGTTTGACTAATAACCATCAAATGGAATCGGCACGACACGTTTCTTCGATTCCCATGCAGTCGTAACGTGATAAAATTCGATCTCATCGTCTCCCGGCGTATGCCATTCGCGAGAAGAAACGACCAAGCGGCACGCATGCCCACCAAGCTAGATACAACACAAGAACACTAGCGATGCGTGCGTGTCCCCTCCCGATCACCGGCCACCATCTGCCGAAATGCGCCGCCCGTGATCGATCGATACTGTCCGCGGTCCGACCGGCATGCCGTGTGACAACTAACCTTGCTTGTCCGGGAGACCGGGACGCCGGGACAAATCGGATCGTATCACTTACCAGGCCTTATACAATGGGACGGCATGCATTTGCCCTAGCCTGCGCTTAGCCTAGGGTTCAGCAATCAAAGGAGCACAGTACAGTGCTGCGGTTAAGCTAAGTTAGGAGCAGTACTACGTACGTGCTGGCGTCTGACAGTCATCAGGTTGTGGCTAAAAGATCGAAACGTGTAACGAAAAAACTCACAGGCGTGTATCGGTTACGACCGACCAAGCCCAGAAGACGTGGGTGTCATTAACTCCGATCCTCGTCGCAGTTAATGTGTAAAGGGACTAGTGGCAACCCGGCCAGCAGATGGCCCGATGATTTCGAACGATCGGCGATGTAAACAAGTTTTCAGCGAGCACGGTCTCGATCGGGTCACTTTTGTTTTATGGCCTCGATGCATGATGAGAGACAAGTGCAGCGTTGGTGATGGACTGATGGTCCACAGGTCAGGTCCAGGACAATTGGGCGCTTATTGATTTGCTGCAGCACGATCTACTCCAAGTTCGGACCCCGTCAAAGTAAGTTGTCGTTGTTCTAGACGTTAGTGATATGTGATCTTAAAGAAAAAAAAGGAAAAAAAAATCTTGCCAGCAAACAGTCTGCTATACTTCCATTACAGGCGCAGAAAATAAAAATGGCTGAAGCTGGTGCTCACTGTCTCTAACCAATGCAATGAGCCAAAACACCTGATTGTGATGGACTTCGACCCTAGAGATCATGAGCAAAACAGCTAGATTGTACGCGAAGTTGTCCCTGTAGGCTGTAGTATCGATGCTGGATTAAGAGTGACGGAAGGGGAGTAGTACTTGAGCCCAAATAACCTAATCCATGCATGCCTCGAGCCACTTAAAGGGCAACTTTTAGCAAGCTTCTCCATGCCACTGTGGAGTCAAAGCTGAATTTGCTCGTCGGGTCACACCTCTCAATTAGACGACCAGACAATCCATTTGGCGGTCACCTAACGTGGATTTGGTCCGGGATAATCCCCTGTGCCATGAGATTAGCAGGACACTAATCCTAGATTAGCGCGAGCCTGCTTCCCTGCCTGCCTACTGTCACCCGGCCGGTATCTGCCTGTGGCTTGGTATCTGCTGCAGCCTTGGGGCTCATATGGTCCATATGATGTTTTTCAAGCTCGAGATCCGGGGCCCTACATTTCCGGCACGACAGCGGTGGCCGTTTCTCTCGTGTCTGGTAACTCCGTAACGGTTTTCTGGGGACCCTGATAAAACAAACAAGCAGGATCTAACGATTGTATAGTGCCACCGAGGTGATTGTCTTGAGCTTGTCCTTTGGATGCACGCTAATAAGCTAGACAGCTAGTAGGGCGAGACTGCAAGTTGTGAGCATATATAGTCTCTCCGGGGCACAGATCGACAGCAGTGTGCGTTTCTAGCTAGTGTGGTGCTTGCATTGGTTACATATTGTTAGATTCTCTACAAATAGACGTTAGTGAAGTACTACGAAAAAACTTAGATTTGCATAGTTTCATGCGATGATATGATGCCCTAATCTTTCAAGATACTCCTGCCTATCTATGATGATGATGCAACTGGTGTCTGATAGCTGTGATAGTTAGACGTGTAGTACAGAACAGCTGTCTACAAAATATCCTAAGGGTTTATAGCCGATGAATTTTACCAAGCCTTCCATATTTTTGAAGTGCAGCATTATTTTAAGCAATATACTATATTTGAGCTATTTGGTGTGATATCGATGGGTTTTACTGATAAAAACAAGGACTAGGCATAACTTTTAACTGATGAGTTAATCATCAACAGAAATAAGCAAATACATACATTCTCGGTCCGTGATGTTTCCTTGGAAAATTTTACACTATTTTAGTATATAGAGTGCACTTAGTGATTCCACTGGAATAATACCAAAGGTTATATTGGGTGATGTTAGTACTACATATATTTTTCTCTCAAATGTTCCATGTAAGAACTTGTAGATTGTACCCTAACATTTTGAACAATTTTGATCTAAGAATTTATAGTGTATTATACACGTTTTATATCTTTGGAAATCGTAATAAAACCGGATGTTAACCGTCAAACTGCGATGTTTGAGAACATACTACGCGTTACATTTTGGAAAGGCAGGTGTAGCATTACAGTTGAAATATATAAATTTTCCTTAGCACCTTGAAAACCATTTCTAATGAGGCATAGTAAGGCTTATTGATAATATTTAAGTTTTTTTTTGGGGGGGGGGGGATATTGAAAAGTACCTGAGCAAATACCTTTCTTTTTGAAAAATCAGCTCTCTGGATGTAGCAAATATAGCATCATGCCAAAACAAATCTGGAATTCGTTCCAATCCAAAAGAAGGAAACAAAAGACATATCATGGGATTTTGAAAGAACGTCAACGCCACGTTACAGTGTAAAAATCACACTGTACACATGGTTGAGATATGCAGTTGAGACAGGACAAATGATGTAAATTCTCCTGCTATATGTCTCTCTCTGCCGTGACCCTTCTCTATTCATCCTCAAAAATTGCATGAAACCGAAACTGGACCGGGAGCGACCTTTTTGAGAGAGCACAAATGCTTACGTGCCGGAGTGGGAGACAGAGATTGCTCATAACAGTTTGAAAACGAAAGCGCCTTGCCAACGGCGAGTACCAACAAGAGATCTACTGCATATCTCCAGGTGAAAGGACGTTCACAGAAGATTTTTACCATGAGTTTAGGATAACATCGTCATCCAACGCTGTGTGTACATAGGCACGTCACATAAACAGACTGGCTATTGCTAGTCCAAGTGCGCCATAACCTAGCAGAGCTTGTGTAGTTGTGTAGCAATCCATGGAGCCATGCATAGCAACAACACCAGGTCGATCTCATGCGGCCGGGGAATTTATGAGATTATACCGCTATCCAATACCAATCGTTCTCGTGACCCCCCTCAGGAAAGGAGCATGTTGAGATCGACTGCTGCGGCTATGCCTTCCATATACTCAGACGTGTGCTAACCAACCATGCTTATCATTGATCACTAACGTCAAAAGGAAAAAGATCCAACGTTGGGTTACTATCTCTAGCCCATTCAACTGCATGCTTATAGCAACCACGATGTACTACCAACAGCTCTGATTGCATCACTTCCCTGTGACTGGATGCTGGCTGCTGCTCCAATTAAAGTTTTCTGAATCGCGCTAGCTAGCTCAACGGGCTGACGCCATTCTGGGAGTAGTAGCTCAATGAACAACAGATAATAATTCGGAGTAGTAGAAACAGAGCCGTCGTTTTAGAGGAAGGAATGAAAACTCACTAACTCAGTGCACTCTAATAAGTAATATATATAGAATCTCACTCAAACTCAACAAATAACCCACAACTAATTTTCAAACTCTAGCATATACAGTATGAGAAAGACGTAAATTATATTAACTCTGCTGCAAAAAGAATGTGATGATCAAGACCTGTAAAGCATCTCACCTCTCTTCAAGGACCACCGGTCTTCCGTCAACAGCTCACCTAGTAGCACTTGAAGATGACCCGGCAACCACGACGATGACAGACGATGCCGATTTATACTACTTCCTTCATCTGAATACGGTGTATCTTGCTTCGTTAAGGCGCAAGCCTTTTACTAACGTTTACTCTAGCATTGTTTTATTTGTCGATACAAAATTATGAATCTAATAGCACTAAAATTTCGATATAGGAATTTTTATCAATAGCGAAATTATGGTTAAAAAATGCATGCAGCAAGAACAAGCGGACGAGGGGAGGTTTCCAAATGGTTTGGGTTGCGGCAAGCGGGGTGGCCGCAACGAAAAGACGCGAGCACTTTCCATACAATCTTCTAGTGGAGCAGCCTCTGTCATAAAGTTAACAAAGTGATTAGGAAGAAGTGGTAATTAACGGTAATTATCACCGCATCATTTCGCGCATTAAATTGAACGGCGACGGCGCTGGTGCCTGGTGTCCGATGAGAATGACGGCGCCATCATTGCGGCTCCGGCCATTCACCGCGCGCGGACCCTATCTATCTCATCTCCTCGATCCCTCCGGCTCCTGGCTGAAACCGCCTGCGGGTAATGCGCCACGCGGCCTGGAGCCATATGTTCCCAGCGCCATCTCATGTCCTCGCCGTCCGTTGCTCTCTCGGCGAGAAGGACGCGGGCTTTTTCGTTTCTTTTTCACAGCTTTTTGGACTACAGGCCAGGCAAGCACTTGGCTCGTGGCCGGTTATGCAGGGGCCCACACAGATGTGCTGTGCTCTGCAGGGGACACCTTGGACTTGCTCTCTGCCGCCGACGTCTCTCCCAGTCCCAGACCTTTCAGAGCGAGCTGATCGTCGAGGCCCCGTCCGGGAACACGGAGAAAAAATCGCATGTTGCCCTATTCACGCTTTGGACCCTTCAGTTTCGTGTTTCAATTCACGTAACGGCTTTGAGTTTTACGTTATCCAACTTTACCATAGACTAGAAAAGGCCGCGGCATTGCCGCGGATGGCCAGTGGATGTACCTGTGCTACAATGTTTTTTAACGTTTGGTCGTATAATATTTTTTAAGAAATAAATGGCAAAGCGGGTTTGACCATAAAATTCTATATGAAAACGTTGTAGACTGGAATATTGAGTATATTTTAGTTTATGCAAGAGAATCGCAAAGGAGCATTAAATTACGTTTGGTACATATGAATTTTGTAGATTTTAGTATTATAGAGGAATTTTGATGTTGAAAAATTACTTATTTAAATTTTTTGTGGTGTTAACTTAAAAACATTTTGATGTTCCAATGTTAGCTATAATGAGGAAATTGGAGAAATGAGTTCTATTTTTTATGGTTTGCTCTGTAATGTATTGGATTTTCAAAATCGTTTTGGTGGTCGGATGCTAGCTATAATGGGGAAATTGCTGAAGTGAGTTCGATTGTTTTTTACTTTTCTATACAAATGTTCTTAATTTAAATTTTTGAGTAGTTTTCATGGTTATTTTTTTAATTTGGAGATGTTTTAGTGTTCGAATCATACGTGGGAACTAATTACGGAAACACTTTGAATTTAAAATTTTACGGTGTAATGTTAGTTATAATGGTGGGAATTGAAAAAGTGAGTTTGTTTTTTTCATTTTTTGTACAATATTTTTTTATTTTTAAATTTTGAGCCATTTTAGTGGTCAATTTTTTAAATTTGGAGATGTTTTGATATCAAATCATAGGTGGGAATGAATTATGGAAATAATTTGAATTTAAAATTTTGTTGCATAGCAAGATTTTTTAAAATTTTGATTTTTTTTAAAACTTTTTAATTTTAGGATGTTCCGCTATCGGCATCGTAGGTACGACAAGTCCTATATAAATATATAGCAAAATTATTTTGGGTTTAAAAATATATACTATAATAAAATTATAGATCTCGAAATTGTAAGCAAATTTTATGTTTGGACATCTATTGTTTCGAACGCGTTTTGATGGTCGAATGGTACGTTTAGTGTTGTTTGTATGGAGGTAGCTAGTAGTATGGGGTTTTTCCCTATTTAAGTATAATTCGAGGGTTTTTTCATACAAAATGCTATGAGGCAAAAAGGATGACGGATTGATTTTATAAAAGTTCAGAGATTTTTATGGAAATATGGCTTGGCCGGTTTGGTGGACTGCGGGTTGATTTCAGATAAGTTAGAGGGCTTATTCGCAAAATATCCTGTGAGAGAGGGGGAGGACGGCGGGTTCTATTTCCTTGGAATCCGAGGGGTGTTTTGCAAAATTACCGGAAGAAGGACGATCTCTGCCGTCCGCCCGGCCGATCCGACGGCCGAGATTCGTCGACGACGTGGTTCGCTCCCAGGCCGTGGAATTCGCCGAGAATCGTAACGAGAGATTTGCATGCTCGATGTTTCCAATGTCGAGCGTACATTCCTCATGCTGAAAGTCACTTGCACTTTTGCGAATTATTATACAGTTTAGTTTATTCCCTTTTTTTCTCGGTCGGTGTTGTATGGTCTTCTTGGACTCTTGTGCTGCGCAGATAACTCAGAGCTCAGTTCGGCGTGCAGTGTATGCTGTCATCTATCGCAGTATACCACAAACTAGCTGAAAAGGATACGGTTGTACGTATACGTCAGATAGCTAAAGTTCCTTTGGCCAGAGCTTCTTGTTGAATTGTCGAAATATCCTCACCCCACTTTGGATCTACTGAAAGTGAAAGTGCCACATGAAGATAAGCAATGATTTTTCTGGATCAACCCAAAAGAAAAGGAAATTCCCGTGCGGCAGCATGGTTCACTCGACACTTAATTCGTTGTGCCAGAGTGATCACATGGTATCTGCGTGAAACACGATTTTGTTTTCATAGTATACCAAGTCAGGTGTCATAGACCCTTGTGACCCCGTCTATAATTTTGGTCAAACACAAAATGGTTTTGACTCTAAAAAAATCGGACTGACATAATTTGGAATGGATGGAGCACGTGTTGCTTTGTAGAAATGTGATCTCAATCTACATATGAAGCTCAAATGCACATGCATGGCGTTACTAGTCGTATGTCGTATCCTCTTTAGCCATCCGTGTGGCTACACGATATTCCGCTAGTTATCCACTTTTTTGCGGACTACTACCGATTACGTCTTACTTTGTCGCCTAGTTGACACCGTGATTCAAAGCTATATAGGCCCAAGCCTTGCGCAACAAGGCATGTATCTCCATTCCCATATCGACTATTGTCTGCGTCGACGTCCGTAGTCGTATCATATGGGTCGTTGTTGTTTTTTTTTCATCCCTCACGGATCTGTCATTGGGCACACTCACTTCTAACACCAATATGCTTTGTAGCATATATGTGCTTACCTTAAGGAACATTGCGTTTGATACCGACTAATAATTCACTTCTGTTGTTGTAGAGCCAAAATTTTTGAAGTAGTAATTGTAAATCAATTGTAACAAAGAAATTTGTCTTCATTTATTTTATTTACTTATATGGTATATGCATGTAATAGTAAACTATAAGAGTAATTTAGGCAGAATCTTTGCATAATGGTTCTGGTAAATAATTCATAGACACTGCACATATGACGGCTTCCATATTAGTTTTCACTTATCACTATGGTAGGGCATGTTGTCTAGGCGGGCTCCTCTGCCGCCACAAGAAGCATGACCGTCGTTAGACAAGAGGTCCCCCGTAAACAAAAACATTTTCAGTTTTTTCTCGAAGCATCACAAGAAAGAGGAGAAGACTAATAACCTAAGTGAAACAAAGTGAAAATGGAAGACAGCGGGGGTGGTTGCATGGCCCACACAAAACCTCCCTTTTTCACCAGGTGGGCCGCGCTAGGAGAGAGGGCACCGGTGGGGGTACAAAACCGGTGTATAAATAGCGCCGCAACGCCGCCCCCCCTTCACGCACGCCATCAGCTGAGCAGCAGCTAGCTAGCAGTGTGGCCGGCCAGCCGCCTTCCCCTGTGCTGTGGATCGCAACGGCCGCACTGTCACCACTCGCTCGCCAGTTACTCACTCACCCCACACACACACACCCACAGGGGCTCTGTGGCGTAGTCCCCCTGTTCTCCCGATCCCACCGGTGGATCTTCTTCCCCGGCCGGCGCCAAAGCCCGAGGCTCCGCTCCAACGCTGCTTTCTTTCCCTCCTCTCCTCCTCCGTCCGAAAGCATATCTAGCTGCAGCTAGCTCTGGCTCTGAGCTGCAGCCTCCACCCTGCGGCCTGCGCTGCGCACGCAATCGAGCCCCGCGTAGCTAGGCAAGCTAAGCTAGAGGCGCCGCCAGTTATTGCACCGGGGATATCGCTGCCGCGACGAGAGTGGGGGCGGGGCGGCGGATAGCTGCGCCGCTACTCCTCCGTGCGTGTGGGGGAGGAGTAAGTAATTGAGGAGGAGGCAGGCACGCAAAAGAGAAGAGCGCCCCCCTGCCCTCACGTGAATCATACTTGCGCCCTCCTCTCTCTCGCAACACACAGCACCAAACACACCCAGCTCCTCCTCCCTTGGTCCGCCGGCGTGCGTCTTCTTCCTGATCGATTGATCGAGATGGTGGTCGAGGCGACGGAGACGATCGTGGTGGTGCGGGAGTACGACGAGGCGCGGGACCACCTCGGCGTGGAGGAGGTGGAGCGCGCCTGCGAGGTCGGGTCCTGCAGCGGCGAGATGAGCCTCTTCACCGACCTCCTCGGCGACCCGCTCTGCCGCATTCGCCACTCGCCGGTCTCACTCATGCTGGTACGTACATACGTATGTCCGCCGCGCTCTGTCTTCTTCTCTGCTGCTACTACTCTTACAGTCTTACGTACGTGGTGGCCTGGCCTGGCTGCCGCTAAGAAAGGCCCAGCCAGATGCAGGCGAAAGCCGCCGCTGGGCTCGCTCGACTCGACCGAGCTATAGCCTACCACTACCACCTGTCCGCCCTCCTCGATCGTCTGTCTGCTTTTGTCTCGTCGCGTTTCGTTTCGTTTCACTCCCGGCCGGTGTGCGTGGGTCCGGGATGGAGAAGCCCAACTAATTAGTGGACACTGCCCGAAACGCATGTTTGAACGGCGCCGATATGGAAAGGTCGCGGAGACAGCAACCGGCCCCAACAGCACGGAGATCGCCGGGCTCGTCCGAGGCTGCATCAAGACCGTCGTCTCCGGCACCACCACCACCCAACAGGCCCGCGACCCCATCCAAACCAAGGTCGGCTACGTCCTCGGCCTCCGCGTCTCCCCGAGGCACCGGTACGTGCCTGCAACAATAATTTTGTGCATGGCATTGTTTCGTAATGCTGGTTTATTTTTCGACCCGAAAATAATGTCGTTTTCAAGAAAGAATCCTGACTCGATCGGACTTGCTGTACTTTTGCCGTGGCTGCTGCTGATGCAGGAGGAAGGGGATCGGCAAGAAGCTTGTGGACCGAATGGAGGAGTGGTTCCGAGGGAGAGGCGCAGAGTACTCGTACATGGCGACAGAGAAGGACAACGAGGCGTCGGTGCGCCTCTTCACCGGCCGCTGCGGCTACGCCAAGTTCCGCACCCCGTCACTCCTCGTGCACCCGGTGTTCCGCCACGCCCTCCGCCCCTCGCGCCTCGTGGACATCGTGCACGGCCTCGAGCCACGCGAGGCCGAGCTCCTCTACCGGTCCCACTTCGCCGGCGTCGAGTTCTTCCCCGCCGACATCGACGCCGTCCTCTCCAACTCCCTGTCGCTCGGCACGTTCCTCGCCGTGCCAGCAGGGACAAGGTGGGAGGGCGTCGCGGCGTTCCTGGCCTCGCCACCGGCGTCGTGGGCCGTGCTCAGCGTGTGGAACTGCAAGGACGCGTTCCGCCTCGAGGTGCGCGGCGCGCCGCGCCTGATGCGCGCCGCGGCGGGGGCCACGCGCCTGGTGGACCGCGCGGCGCCGTGGCTCGGGATCCCATCCATCCCCAACCTCTTCGCGCCCTTCGGGCTCTACTTCCTCTACGGCCTCGGTGGACACGGCCCCGACGCGCCACGGCTCGTCCGCGCGCTGTGCCGCCACGCGCACAACATGGCGCGCGACGGGGGATGCGGCGTCGTGGCCACGGAGGTCGGCGCCTGCGAGCCCGTACGTTCTGGGGTGCCGCACTGGGCGCGGCTTGGCGCCGAGGATCTCTGGTGCATGAAGAGGCTCGCCGATGGGTACAGTGCCGGGCCGCTTGGGGACTGGACCAAGGCGCCGGCCGGGCGCTCCATTTTCATCGACCCGAGGGAGTTTTAGTTTTAGAATAGCTGAAGATGATGAGGTGTTTAGTTTTTTTTTTTTTAGCATGAGGGGTTTTCCAGCTCAACATTTTGCGTTTCGAAACATGTGCAACGTTTTAGGAGTAATTCCCGCGCGCGATAACCTAGTTAACGTTTCCTTTTTGTTTTGATGTGCATACAGCTGCTGCTAGCTCTTTTCCATCTACTTGGATGGAAACGAGAGTAGTGTGGTAACCGGCCGGTTCCTATGGGACCAGGGTGGAGACCAGCCTTTTAGTACCTTCTCCTTTTGTGTCCTTTCCAGAGAACTAGAAAGGTTTGTTAGATTTGCTTCTTTTGTTTGGAGGATATATGCATCCTTCCCCACAAAGAGATGCTGCCTGTGATCGTCCGGATTCTTTGCGAATCCGTGTTTGTTTGGGGTTTTGTTTACGTGTAATGTAGTGCCTTCTATCTGGTGTCGGATTGTGCAAATGTTAGCTGAGATCGTCGGGATACTGAGGTATCAAAATGAATTGACAACATAATAATCTTGATATTCTAGGTTATTTGAGATTTTCAATATTAATAAAAAATTAAAACATTGTTGGAAGGAGTAAAACCATGCAAAACTTATGTATACCTTTTATTTCGAATGGTTGGGTATGTGTAGAGAACCGCCCAATTTACATTTGATTTATATGAAATCATCGATCAATCCCTTAAGACGAGAGCTAGCACGCGTCCGTCTCTTGACTTGCCACGTAGTAACCCACATCGAGAGGCTCATGATAAATGCAATATCACATAAAACAATGCAAATCCGGTAGTCCCGGTATGTGTTCCACAACATGCCCAAGATCAAGCATACACATACCGTTCATACAAATAAACACATCACCAAATCCACCATAGAGAGCAATTTTAGTCATTACATGAGAGTTCAACATTGAAAATATTACAAGTCCAACATAGAGATTCAAATTTAAATGAGAGCTCCAAATACAAGTCTTGAGCTCAAAATAAAACATGAGTATCATGAATTAAAGGTTCAAGCTTCCTATGGCGATCTCGCAACGATAAAAGATAAAACGCAGCGGTAAGACAAAAGCAAAGATGCCTAGCACGAGCACACCAATGGCACAAACATCACATGCCCGGCCTACTCCTCACCCGTATGAGGATCAACGGGGTAGAAGAGACCAAGCACGGCCTCCGGTTCGCCTGCAACTTGATGAAATATAGCAACTTGAGTACAAAGGGTACTCGCAAGACTTACGCAAATATAATATAACCAAGGAGTATGCATATTTGGATGTAGCAAGGAATGAGGCCTTAAGGTTAAATAAATTGCATAAACGCCTATCGCATCCTAGCCTTAACTTTTATATAACATGAGCAAGTGATAAATCATCCTATAGACCTAGTCAAGTTTTATTTGTTTTGCCCATCCCACCTCAATTTTTAGTGAGCAACAATATAGCATAAACATGTGGACATAGAGCATAACCATGTGAACATCATTCTCATCCATGCGGTAACTCTACGATGAATCCATGGGACATTGAGCGGTGCCATAACCAAGAGCGTGGCAATTCGAATTGATTTTAAACCTTGCAAGGGTGTACATCTTTACCCACACGACTCGAGGACCTTACGGCTCATACACTTGGCCAAAAGTGCATAAGGGGGTACTCATGTCAACCTTTCCCGAAAAGCCTTGGACGTCCGGAAGTTCACGCCTAGCTTATGCGGAGGGTTGCCTAGGCCCACTATGAACACTCTAGGGCCCTCACCATACACACATATCTAGGACCGTGCCCGGATGACCAATTCAAATTCGGTAATTAGCTTATCCCCCCATTCATGATATGTGGTAGTACGGAAAAATGCTCAAGCCGACGTCAACAACGGACGGTCCTTAATCAACTCAAGCGGATCTATGCCCGAGACTCCATTCTCACGGCCCTACACCATATCCGCTCAAGTCTCGTAATTCAATTCCATCAACAAGTTTCATTAACCATTTTTAACCAAGGACCATAACGACATCATTGTTGATTAACCTATCCATTCCATTCCCAATAAGCCTATCACTCTACCACTAAGCATGGCTAAGCATTAAGCAATTTAAGACAAGTTAACCCTTACTACTCGAGTGACAAGGCATAAGGTAGAAACATCAAGGAATGGTAAATGCATCAAATAGGATCTACAACATAACCACAAAATACAACCCAATGCAACCCATAACTCATATTGGAATATATATATTTGCAAACATAGGTATTTCAACATGCTTAGCTGCTTGCCTTGGTTCTCCTCGGTGTCAACCACGTTCTCCTCCGGTTCTCCTTCGGCCTCGGGCTCAACGGTCTCGCACTCCGGCGTCTCGCTCACTAAAAGAGTGAATGCATGCATGCATTAGAGAATGATGACATGATGCGAATGAGAATGAAATGCATGAGCATGATTGTTGATAAAAAGCACTTCAACAAACCATTTTAAAACACCCGTAAAACTAGGACGCGGATAGAGGTTTACCAAAAAGGTAGAACTACTAGCAAGCAAAGGAATAACACAAACAAATTCTAAAACATGGAATTAAGGCCTAGATAAAATATATAGCAGGCTCACTGTTATTACAAGATTAAAGAAGTTGGCTATGCATTAAAATTACTTTGGCATATTTAATTATAGATTCAATCAAGTTATACCTAAGGAAACAAATTAAATCCTAAAAGCCATGTTTAGCAACAGAACAATTATGAAAGGCATTTTTCCTAGATTCTATACAGTGAAACAAGATTAACAAAATTGGTTTTACCATTTTATCATTTTTGAGCTATTTACTATGCCATTTCTCATTTTCGGGCAGCAAGCACATATTTTAATAAAAACTGTGATAAAATCATATAAACATGGGTAAAAAGTTATAGATCTAGCATTCACATGATACAAGGGTTCTAACAAAACTAGATTTGACATTTTTAGAGCAGTATAACATTTAATATGATTTAACCAAGCTTTGAGCAATATAAACTATAAATAAATATACACAACAGTAACACATGCAAACATAGGGTTTTATGAAACTTCATCCTTCTAGGAATCCAACAAAACAAGTTTCACAATTTTTGGAGCAGTATACAATTTTCTATGCATTTTACAAGTTTTCAGCCGATTCAAAACAAATCAAAAACGCTTTTGCATCTAAGTCCCTGGGAAACCACAGATCCACGCGCGCGACCACCAGCACAGCAGCCACTGACGCGCGGGGCCCGCAGGTCAGTGACCTGGCTGGAGCAGCCATGGCCGGCGGCCAAATCCGGCGAAATCCGCCGCCTCCGGCGAGATTCCGGCGAGGGGAAAGGCATGGGGAGCAAGAGGGCGACGAGAGCAACCCATTCCCCACCTTGGATTGAAGGATTAGTGGACGGGATGGGGTCGTCGGCGAGCGGCGGCGGGCTGCTGCAATGGACGGCGGCAGTGGTGGTGCTGCAGGTGATGGTGGCGGCGATTGGGTAGTTGGCGAGGTGCAGGGAAGGTAGGAGAAGGTGTGGGTGAGGTTTAATCGAGCCGAGGTGGTCTGCAGTGGAGAAATGGCGGTGGCGGCGAGCTCCAATGGCAATGGTGGTGGCGGCTGCAATGTAGAGGATGGGGCTAGGGTTTGGAGGCCGGTTGCTCGGGGTTTAAGTAGAGGGGGAAGAGCGGGGGCAAGTGAGGCATTTCGCATGGTCGGAGAGGTCAAGAACCGGTGGACTGCTGCGACGTGGAGGCGCCGCCCTCGCTGCCCAACCAGCGAGCAGGGAGGTGACTGGAGGAGGAAGAAGGCGCTGACGAGTGGGACCCACGTGTAAGAGAGACAATTTTTGAAAATGAGTTCAAACGTTTTTGCTTTAAAAGAAATAGTTCCCGAAGTCCAAAAATCACAAATAAATACATTTTGGAAAGCTTAGAACACAAGAAAGGTTCTGAAAGTTCAAAAAGTTGAAAACTATTTTTGGTTTGGTTGCAGTTTTGAATTCAAAAGATATGAATTTGGATTTTCCACTAATTTTTGACCCCTGCAAATGAACTCCAAAAATCTTGTAAAAATACTCTAAATTCCACATTTGCAATCTAGTATTTTATAAAATTTTGAACCAGCACAGTTGCAGCACGAAATTTGGACTTCCTTAATAAAGTGACATTTAAATTAATTCAAACAATTCAAAATGCACACAATGCTTATGTCATGATGCTAGTTTTGTGCACTAATGATGCTCATGATGCTAGTGATTACATATTGATCATGGGTTTAAGATTCGGGTCGTTACAGTATGTACCATAGGTGGAGTTAACCGAGCATATACTATGTGGAGCTTCTAAATCATCTATACATTTTTTTTCATGATTATATACCAAAGTGTGCCAACTGTTGGCTTTCTGAACATTGTGGGTTTGAAAATTATAGCCGTTAAGTTTGTTGCAGAGTATACTCCCTAGCACCGTTGCAGCAATTGTTCACGTAATAGCAAGAGAACACGGCACTGAGAGGACACCATTGCATAAACTAGCTTTGGATCAGTTTCAGGTTTCCACGTCGTCCAAGCAACACACGATTCCCGGTCATGGCAAGGGTCCAGACCGAGTCAGCCAGGCAGTGACCCGACCCGACGGACGAATTGACTTGACAAGTAGGAGACGGGACTTTGAATGCGGGGAACTGTTCGGACAGCAACCTGAAAAGCGATGCCGGGCTTATCAGGTGCTCCGTCGTCGATCCACCGAGCCCGCCGTGCGTGTCATGCAGTGCCGCACGGGTCGCGTCGCCGTCGCTCATGTGTTTTTTTTTCTTCCAACGCGAAAGCACTGCTGGGAGGTGAAATGGTGATGGAGCGAGCTGGAGATCGAGCTGACTGTGCGCGCGTGACAGCGTCTCCGGCCGCCCACGGGCCACCGTGAGAGCTCCATTCCATCCTCTCCTCATCCTGCCGCCGTGACGCCGTCACATCGCGACGTGCACCCCAGCTGCATGTTAAAGGCCGTCACGGCACTGTAGCCGTCCGACGTGATATGCCGACAAAGGCCGGCGCTGGAAATAACTGCACCGGCGTCACGGTCTCACGGAGAGCCCCATCAGCCAACGTATCATGCGGACGCGAGAGGACGCCGTAGGTGTTTAATTTATCAACGCCTCGTTTAGTTTCTCAAATATTCCAAAAAAACACTATTCATTCAACTTTTCACTATTCATCGTATCCCTTCTATTCATATAACACTATTCATCTATAGTGTTTTTTTGGTGAACAGTGTATTTTCGGGGAATCTTTCTCCAATCTAAACGCACCCTAAGTCTGGTGTTTTGACCTAATCTAATCGCAGCCCTAGCGAAACCTACTCCATCATGGTGGCTCTGAAACGACGTTGTTCGCAGAAATGGAAATGTCTGATCCGCCTCCTAATGTTAGACCTACTCCGACGCTACCCTGATCTTGCCCTTGTCCACAGACAGGTGGCGAGCTCTGTTGAAGGTCAAGGAACTTCTGGATGGACTGGGAGCTCTGAAAAGCTACTCTGCAATGGAGCCCTAGTGCATGTGCCGTGATGTAACTTGACCTCACATGCGAGCTAATTCAGAGAGAATCTTGACCGTGTGCCGGATTGTGGAAACAGAAGAAATATGGGGGCTGATCTGACATGTTCGTAGCCTTAGTAGATCAGGCTTATAATTGGAGTATTGGACATGTCTAATTGTGGTGAGTTTTGATGTAACGTAGATGGACAGACCCGGTATAATTATAGTATAATAATATCCGAGATTGTGGTGAGTTTGATAATCCTTTTTTCTACGGGTTAGCTTCATTTGAGCTTGGAGCTTGTAACATCGTATCTAATTCTACTAGTCTTGTAAAATCCCTTTGTCGCTACAAACATATTATACTACACTATCCGCTAATCATTTGAGTTTTCTTGCGCTTGAATTTTGTGTCCGCTGGATAGGAATTCAAAGCCCCTCAACCTCCTATAGTCCCATCACCAAGCAAACCACAAGATGTTCCAGATATGAAGATCGAGACTTAGAACAATAACCAAATGTTTTTTTTTTATAACGGATCACAGTATATATAATCAAAGATGCTCATATACGCAAGCACACTCTCATCTCTATAAATATAGCCTATAGGCACACAACTCTACCCTTTAGGGCATAGCACCGCAAAGAATCCCTCGCAGCTCCAATAAAAAAAAATATCATCACTTTCTTATCTAAGATATAAAAGTGTTTCCAAACGTCTTCAGTCTTCACAAAATTTTATTATTTTCATTTATTACTGTAGGTTATTTTCTAAAATTTGGATATTTTGACTTACTTAATATTTAAACTAGAAAATATGCAGAGTCTAATCCTGGCATCATCAGCCACACGCTTAGCACGGAAAGTTATATGACACTTGTCACAGTCGCCGCCGCTGCAGAGAGGAGCGGTTCGACGCTGGTCCTGACGCCTGGCCGTTGCCTCCTGGATGCTGCTCGTCCCTGTCTCCGGCCTCTTCGCTCCGTGCCCGTGCCCCGCTTATCAGCCCGCCTGAACGTGGCGACCTGTGCTACGGTGATATCTGCGTGGGTCCTAATTTGGTCTGCTCCACCGGTAGCGCAGAAAATCCAACACTCTACCGACCATACGATCCATCCGCAACAGATTTTGTAAACATAGGCACATGTGGCACCTTCAATCACAACAACGTACGAGGAGATCCGGTTAGATCACATGCCTCCTGGGATGCAGTGGCGGAGCGTGAACCAAACTATAGATGGGGGGGGGGGGGGGGGGGGCAATTTACAAATTTCATACCAATGTATGTGTGCAAAATTTCCGTAGAAATACATATATACGTACCAAAAGGCAAGTAACCTATACAACTGGCACATGAATAATTGGTTTGTTTTTAACCATTTGTACCTACAAATTGCATACCAGTATTTCATTGTGAAGCTACTAAATTGTGTGAACTATGCAATGAAGAGTTTAGAAGAAGAAGAAATAAAAACATACTCTACTGCCGAGACCGCGGGGCACCAGTGGCCAGGTTGTCTGGGGCGAGCCGGCGAGGCCGCAGGGCTGCGAGCGGCAGTCCTAGCCAATGGCGATAGCTGACAAGCGAGGTCAACTACGAAGAAAGTGGAGTCCAAGCAGTGCTAGCTCTGGCTTGGCCCATCGTATTCTGTCGTTGTTTATTTGCATCGTCTACTGCCTGGCTAATTGTTTTTAGACCGAATTAGACAACAGCGAGAGGGCACCTTTGGCTCACGGACTGCAAACCTAGCTCTGCTCTTCAAAGATCTTTACAAGCCAGGGGGGGCGGAGCCCTCTATGGCCCCAATAAGGCTTCGCCATTGCTGGGATGGGACCCTGTACGGCACTAATCACTGGCTAGAAGAATCCATTCCTGACACAGTAACGCCTATTATCTTCAGCTACGGCGAGGCCATGCGGTAGTTGCAGCGAAAGAGTGTTAACACAGTACAGTTTGAGGCAACCAAGGCAGACATCAAAAGTTACCAGCAACAGATTTGGGCTGTGAGTAATGCGACCAAAGGCTCTACATGGGTGTTGCAATATTAAGAAACTATGGTACTGAGAAATTGTAGTTTTAAACACAAAGACATGTAAAACAATGGTTTAGAAAAAATACCACTGTTTTAGCAATTAACTGTAACAACCCAACTTATTAAGCATGTCATTAAGCATTCATAAGCATATTTGATAGCATCTATGAAATTATTTTAGCTAGTTGGATGACTCCTTTTTGAAAAAAAGAACTTTTTCTGCTAAACTGGGGCAAACCGGAACTTCCGGCTACTACTCGGAAGTTCCGATTTGCCCAGTGACACCTCATCACGTGCACAGCTGACACGTGTCCAGTGGGCCCCACTCGTCAGCCCAACTGTCCTAAGGGGTGCTGGCCACCAGCACGCCCCTCCCCTCTCCTCACTCTCACTCCCACACTCTCTCTCTTCCTCCTCTCTCCACCATTGAGGAGATTCCAAGGTTCTCCATTGAAGGCACCAAGAGTTCGCCGGAGCTTCGCCGGAGCTCGACGCCGACGAGCTGCTCCACCACCACGCCATCATCTCCACCAAGCTTGAGCAAGGAGAAGCTTCCCCAAATTCTTCCCCCATTGCTCCCCTCCTCAAGCTCAAGGTCAAGAACAAGCAAACCTCACTCCTCCTCGCCCTACACCAACCTGCAACCCTTGTTGGAGTTGTGCACATCCTTGGTGAGCTTTTCCCCCTCTCGATCCACTCCCCATTGCTTTAGGGTTAGAGTTTTTGGAGTTTCTTAGAAGAAAACCACCATTGATGAGCTCGAGCTTGTAAACCTCAATGCATGTCAAATCCATCACTTGGAATAGAACCTATACACTTCACAAACCCACAGAAACAAACGGCACCCAAAACGGAGGTCGGAATCACCGTGCAGAATTTTTCTTGCTCAGTCATCGGGCAAACCGGAAGATCCGGGTATGTGTCGGAAATTCCGACCTGGTCGGAAGATCCAAGCACAAGCCGAAAGATCCGACTTTTAGTTCCCAGCACACGCCCGAAAGTTCCGATTTCCTTACTCGGAAGACCCGGTTCCATTCTGCATAAAACCGGAAGTTCCGATCTCCTGAGTCGGAAGATCCGGTTCCATTCTGCGTGAAACCGGAAGATCCGGTAATTCGAATCGGAAGATCCGAAATTCACCCAGTTAACTTATATACCTATTTTTCCAACTAAAAGTATGTTATACTCATTTCTAAAGCCTTCTTATGCATAACTTGCCTCATTTTGTGCATCTCATCTTAGAAATTCATTCATGTCATTTATGTTCATCTTGTATCATTGCATTCGTGTAGAGATCGAGACGCCGGGGCAAGGAGAGCTTGAGTACGGGTCGAACCCCGTAGTTGAGGAGGCTACCTTTGAGCAACAAGGCAGGCACCTTTTTCTAAACTATTTATGAATGTCAAATGCTTATTGTTTGTGCATAAGCCACCCTCTATTTAGTCATATGTAATGACTAGAGTAGAACCTATTAGTCATGTGCTATAGCTCTAGGTCAACTTCTAGCTGAGTATGTTTGTTAGTTTATACGAACTTAATTGCTTATTCATGCTTAGCCGGTAGAAGTCGAGAGGTGACAAGGGCATCACTTCTCGCGAGACTATAGTAATTTGTCTAATCTCATATTTGGATAGTTGGAATAATTTAAAGTTGAACAACCATGAATATGAGTCGAGATTTGAGCAAGTAATGTAGGACCCTTGAGATGGAGCTCAATTGGTTAGGCTTGCTTGAATTGATTAAGGACCGATGCGTCATCGCTTTGATACTTGAGCACTTACCGTACAAACCACATGCTTAGGATGGGGTAAGCAAGCTAAGTACCATAAGTCGCACCTTGCTATGGGACGGTTTGACACGGGTTGTGATGAGGGGTAGATGGCGGAGTCCGTTACCCCTATACATCTCCGGCCGCCCTCTCATCGCCGGGTGTGGGTATACGAACGGTTGAGGGCATGAATTAACACTTATCCTAGGCCGAGGATATGGTCGTTGGTCTTGCGCCTCGTGTGGGAAAAGTTGTACACCCCTGCAGGGTTTCTAAATCTATTGCAATAGCCGCGTTCTCGGATATGAACACGCTCATGTACTTTGACTCTAACGTAGAGTTTCGGAGAGAGCTTATGGAAGTTTAAGCTCATGGTTGTTGATACATGATCACTTTACTTATGCAAATGTTTTGGTGTATGATGTAGGGATAGAAGCCATGTCTTTTGCTTACTCACTTATACAAACCCGCTTGCTATTTCATGGTTGGGTATTAAAACTTGATAATCCCTTGCATCCACCAAATGTATATTTTTGGGATAAGTCCTGCTAGTACGAAATGTACTAACGGTGCTGCCGTTAAGTTGATTCCAGGTGAGGTGCCTTCGGAGCCCGTCTTTGGGTACTTCTACCCCGCCGACGGAGGTGCGGGCATGGAGTAGATGTCTAATGCATACCTATGTTTAATGAGTCACTTGTGGCATGGGAGTGAACTCATTCATTTTGTTGTAATATTTGGAGAGCGATGTTTAAAACCTTCCGCTGCAAAACCTTTTGTTTAATTTGAAATATGAACTCGGTTGTAAAACTTAAATGCTTTGTGTATGGTGAATTCTATGTATGCAATGCTATGTGTGATGAAGATGTTCTCAAATTGTGCTAGTGAGGTGTGTCATCCTGGGCATTGTTTGGGACACATCTCAAGGACGACCGGGGTTAAGCCCTTTTAATTAGATTGGTCAATGGATGATGATCTAATTAACGGGGTTTAGCTTGAAGGTTCCTCACATTAACTATAGTTTTCAAAACTATAAAAATCTATTATAATAAAAACTTATGGCTTTCTGAAAGTAGAGTATTTTAAAAAACTCTAGTATTTTTTAAAACTCCGAAAATAATTTACATCCCAACAGGTTCTTAAACTTTTATTAATCAAAGAATGCCCATAATTTTTTTTTTAGAAAACAACGACAACCCTTGTGTTGCCTGAAACTTTATTGATATATGCGAACAAGTGAATGCCCATAAATCAAAGAATCACTTCACTTCCAAAGGAATGTAAGACATATGAAGTGTGTCAAGATGCAGGGCCCATATATATGAAGTGTGTCAAGATGCAGGGCCCATATATTATGTGAAACCACTATTAATCTATCCTTAAATATACGTAGTTTAATAACTTTTGAACTAACTAACTTGTCCTAAACACACACACACACTGACACACACTTTCCTAGAGAAATATGGGATTAAGGACTGCGAACACACATGTCGAGATCCAATATCCTTAACGCTACCATTTACTGGAAAAGTTAGACTAAATCCAAGACATACTTAGATTCGAATGGACGTCACGATATATTCTAATAATAAAATGAAGCAAGAACCAAATCACTGGAGATGCGCCTTTAGAAATTTGGGTAATGTTTGTTTCTTGGGTATCTTTCACGTTTCAATGCTTGTTTCTTCATTAGCTCATGGGTTTATAATTGGCGCATCTCCTGAGCTGCCAAGGCCTATCTATTTATGTTGAGTTTCTGAAGTTATGGAAGCACCCACTGACCCACATACACACTCCTCTTGCTGACAAGGCTTTTGGGCACTAGATAGAATTTTAGAAGCTTGGGAAAAACTTGGAAGGCCCACTTGTGAAAACACTCGGAAGTCGGAAGGCCGAACATTTACTCGTTCGTAGCCGATATGGAATTTCGTAGGCCCAGGCTAAACAGATACTACATGCCCGGCTTCTCGGGAGTTTAGAAGTGCCCATGTCACAAAACAGCGCGCGGGGCAACGGGCCTTGGCGGAAAACAGCCCAGACTTTTTTTGTATTGTGGTGGTGGTGGACTGGGCTGAACTACCATGTGTTTGTTTTGAGGGTTGAAAGGGGTTGGGCTGGGTCGGACCCAGTTCGACCCACGTTTGGTTAGGAGTCATGTGGGTCGGGTCGAGCCGTAGCATGGAATATACCCTATAGATGCGGGTCAGCTCAGTTCCTCGAAATCGAAGGGATGGAGTCGACCCACTTCGACACCGTCAGCTTCCGTCTTCGCCAGTCCAGGCGCGGAAGGGCAGCGGCCGGGCTAGCGAGCAGGCGGGCGGCGGAATGGTGCGAGCGGACAGCGGCCTGGCACGGCGGGCTGCGCGCACGGGCGGCGGCTGGCGCAAGCGCACAACGGCCTGCTGCGCGCGCAGGATGGCGGCGACCTGGTGCCGGCGAGCAGCGCCCTGCAATGCGAGCGGCGGCGGGAAGCGACCTGGCGCAGGCAAGCGGCGGCATGCTGCACGCGTGGAAGAGGGCGGCGACCTGGTGCATGTGAGCGGCACCCTGCTGTGCGTGGCGACAAGAGTCGAATCATGCCATGAAGCGTGGCTGCCGATTGTTTTCCCAAATCGATTTTGCTCACCCTCGCGTTGATTTACGAAGGTGGATAGTAAAATGAGTTTGTAAGAAATTAATTAAACTTTGTTTGCGAGTATACGTAATTGCCTGTGATTCAACATGGTCCCAATGAATTTTATCCATGCGGTTGCGGCATTGACTTGAGGAAAGAGAGCAGAACAAAGGAAGAAGAAGAGCTGCGCCCACAGCTGGATGACAGGTGGGTCCCATGACTGACAGATGGGGCCCACCACTAACGGTGTTAAAATGCCATCCAACCCTCCCATCTTAGCCCTTCAACCAAACGGAATACTGGGTTGGACCCAACCCAGTCATCCAAATACAAAATGGGTTCAACGCAACCCCTAAAACTGGTTTGGAGCCAACCCAACCCAATTGGTCTCAAAACCAAACGCATGCTGTCATGCTAATGAAGGTCCTGATTGATTGAGCACATGCCGGCTCAAGAAGAACCTGAAGCTCCAATCGAAAGAGAAAGCTACATCTCAGAGTCACAAGACGCTGACAAGTGGGGCGGTTTTATTTCGAGCTAGTCCTTTCCACGTCCAGCAAAGTTCAGCAGGGAAGTGCATCAGAATTCTCCCGTTTCTGGACATGACATGCCATGTTTGGCCGGCACTACTACCTTGGCCTATCCCGACTTTAGCAGAGGTACACACACATGCTCCAAATGGCATCCCCAGGAATCCCACCGTGCCGGACTTGCCTATAATCTGCAAACACGGCGCGCACGTCACCCGCTGCGTCGACCCCAAGCGAACCACAAAGCCAAGCCAAGCCCGGGACGAAACCCCGGTGGCGAAGTGGCGAACATATCCCCCCGTGTCCCCGTGTATGGTGTATCCAGAACGTGCCGAGTCACCGAAAACTCTCCAAAGACGTGTGCACCGTCGCGGACCGGTACGGTTGGTTGGCGGTGGCCCACGAAATCTCGCTCGTTCGCTCTCTCCGCGGGAGGACGCGATGGGCGCGCCACGTGAAACATGCCGGCCGTCGTCGAGACGTCGACGCGCGCTCCTAAAATTTCTTCAACGCCCACGCCCCGTACGCACGACCCGACCCAGCCGCGCGCGCTCACGTCGTCGCACTCGCACGGCGTAGCCGCCGTGGTTCGGCGTGGAAGTTGGGCGGGGAAGGAAAGGAAGCATCATGGCACGCGACGTACGCACACGACGCACGGGCGAGAGAGAGGTCGGCGCGGCCCCAAGATTTCCGCGGCGATTCCAGCTCGATCGAGCCGAGCCCATGCGCGATGGGAGCTGCACGTTGCGTCGAAAGCGATCTGGAGTCGGCACGGCACGCACATAACAGCACCGGCGGGCGGGCGGGCGGGCGGGCGGGCGGAGGTCGCTGTCGGCGGCCGTTCCAGCGGGCTAGTGGGCGCCGTCCGTCGGCGTTCCCGAAGCCGCAACGGCCCCAGGGTTTGTTGTTCCCACTTGCTGCGGTCGCAGGGCGGGCGGGCGGGCGTCGCCGCACCGTCCCGCAACAGCAATCAAGTGGATGGATGGATGGCGGGAGGGAAGGAGAAGAGAAAAGCTCGTGGAACTACTGGAATATTAAGTTATCGGGCGGCAGGATTCATTCACGTCACTGAATACGTGAGGACGACGAGTAAGCGATCGAGAACTCTGCGGAAGGTGGAAGAGGACGTTGCTTCTGAGAGGCGATCGAAGGCGAGCGAAGCAGTCAGCGTGCTCCGTTACTTCCCATGAAAGCAAGGCAACTAGGCAAAGGCATGGATTGAGCTGGCAAGAGCAAGAAGAGAACGTGGAGGATCGATCAACCTCTGTCCTGTGCTAAACTTCAGCCAGACAAACATGAAACAAAAGTGCCGCCCGCGAGAAGGCATCTGATTCCAGAATCTCACCAATCCATTTAGATATATGTTTACGATACAAAGAACTATTAATTCCATCAATCATCTCTTCTGTATGAACTACAGTATACTGACAGCTAATAAGGATACATGTATACTCTTCCAATAGGAAGAAGACCTTCTATGTATGTATATGCATGTGTGGCTATGTATGTATCGCACTCTCTCTGTACAGGAGGAGCTGTAACAACAAATCAAACAATAGCACTACTGGCACCAGACGAATGAATGAACGAATAGGTGTTCCACCGAGCGAGCTCTGCAGCTAGACCAAACAAAATCTTGGACGACGCATCAGATCGACCCGCGGTTCTTGTTACTCTCACGCGGTCATCAGGAGGCGTGGCTTCTTGAAGGCCAGGGGGCTCTGCACCTCCTCCTCGTCCTCCCACATCTTTCCGGCCTTCCCGCACCGGAACACGAACTCCGGCACGGCCGGGAGGTTGAGGTCGAACGCCCTCGCGGCGGCGCTTCCGTTGCCGGAGCTCCCCACCTCGGACGTCTCCCCGGCGACCATGAGGTGATCGGTGGATGCCGCGGCGGCCGCGGCGCCACCGTCGTAGTGCTTCCTCTTGTGCCCGCCGAGCGCCTGGCCGGTGGGGAACTCCTTGTGGCAGATGGAGCACTTGTGCACTCTGCTCGAGACGGCCGTCCCCTCCGAGGACGCGGCCGTGGATGACGTGGCCGGCTCACGGACCTCGATCGGCGGCGGGACGGCCGTGATTGGGACGGGGGCCTCAACCACGACGGGTGCTGCTGCGGCGAGATCAGCAGCAGCCGCGGAAGAAGAAGCAGGTGGGGTCGGGAGCTTCACCCGGTGGCTGGTCTTGTGGCCTCCCAACGCCTGGTAGGAGCTGAAGGACTTGCCGCAGACGGAGCACTTGAACTCGGCCGCGGTGGGCGCCGCGGCGGGGACGACCGGTGGCTGTGGAGCCTGGACGCGGTGGTGGCCGCCGCGGGAGAGCATGAGGAGGCAGAGCGCGAGGTTCTCCTCCTCGGAGCGCTGGCGGCGCGAGCGCTTCCTCTTGGCCCAACCCTGCGGCGGCACGTGGGCGCCCTCTTCGCCGCCTGTGGCGGTGGCGCTGCTCGTGGCCAGCGAGGCCTCCTCCTCGTGCTGCTGCTTCTCCGGGATCACGGCGTGGAGCAGCTCCATGGAAGTCATGGCGGCGCGTAAGCTTTTTTTTTTTCGATGGAGAACGGAGACGAGATCTTGGGCGCTGCTGCTGCTGGTGCTAGCTGCGACTTGTTCTCGGGGGTGGCTGTGGAGTGGTGGTTGCTTGGGCGTCTCGCTCTTGAGGTGTGGTGTGGTGCGAGTGGCGAGAGTGAGGGTGTGAGGAGGAGGTTTTGAAGCGGTGGCGGGTGGTGATGGGGTATGGGAAGTTGCGTCGTAGGTGGGGGAAGTGAGGTGGTCGCGCAGGGGCACAGTGACAGGTGGGGGCGGGGCGGCAGCGGGTGGGAAGCCGGTGGAGTGGCGGCGAAGGAGTGGTGGGGTTGGGCCTCGTCTCACTCGGGTGGGTGGAGTGGAGTGGAGAGGAGGGAGGAGGCAGGCGCAGGCAAGGGGGGCAGGCAGGCGGCAACGAAAAAGTCGTGGTCAACGTGGAGGGGAAGACACGGGGATGGAGAGGAGGAGAAGAGAAGGGGAAGGCGGGGAGCGCAACTTGCGCTGCGCACTGAGCTGAGCGAGGAGAACGACGACTGGTCGATGGTAGTGCGAGTAGGAGAGTGGATGTGTGGGAGGGGAGCAAGTGTGCGAGGACTGACCGACCGAGGCGGCTGCGTCGTCGCCGTGGATGTGAGATGCGCTCGTCGCCCGGTTGCGAATGCATCTCGACAGATCCAATCCATATACCCGACCCGGCCTCACTCTCATTTCTCATCTCATCTCGCCGCTAAACATGGCCAGATGGGTTGACGAGCTAATTAGTATAGTAACTGCATAATTATGTCACAAATTTGCTGCTACTTTAATTTTTAAGCAGGGAATATTAATTGTTTTTATGACAAAAACAAATTCTTTTCTCAAGCACAAACTTTCCTATTACTTATATATTAGTACTATACTACATGTCTCCTTTGCATGTTACCAGTATGCAAAAGGTAACTTTTTACTACTTGAACAAACGTCATGCTTGCCTCACAGCTTCGTCTGGTTGATCCAGAGACTGAGCCTCAAATGGCGTGCTAGCGTCCTCTGCTCCAGGTCAACAGCAGTGCAAAATGAAAGCAAGTTGAGCGTCGGCTAATACAATACTAGTACGCCAGCAGTGGCGGAAGTAGAAGGAGACCGCGCAAGTCTGGAAGCATTTTAAGTGTGTGTTTAGATCGTAGGAAAAAACACTGTAGCATAAGAAAAACACTGTAGCATTCGCTGGGAAACGTGTTTTTGTAAGTGAGGAATAGTGAAAAGTTAGAATGAATAGTGAAAAGTTAGAATGAATAGTGAATAGTTGGGAATCTGAACATGGCCTAAAGCACATGCGCATTGCTGAGCCTGAAGTGGTCTTCGCCCCCTGTTCTGGCCAGGCCAGACGACGGTTCCGAGTCCAAACCAGGCCAAACCGACCCGGTAGCAAGTCAGACGCAGACCACCGCGGTGGGGCCGCGAGTGCGTGCGTGGAAGGTTCCAATTTCCAACAGACTGGTCACCGAGGGGTCGTTTAAAAATAACCCGTTGGCCGTTGCCTCTGAGCTTCCGTCGGCTGAAGTGGCATCACTTGCATGGCAGATCTTCTTTCACCAATTGGTAGCAGCTGGTTAAGCAAAAGCCCCGGCTGCCATGTTTTTCTCTAACTTTTTATTGATGGGCCCGACGGCAGCAGCTGCTGACACGCGTACTCACACGGTCACACGTCATACACGTAAGCAGGTGAAGAAATTACTCGGAAGGGTGATGCTAAAACTTTTAAACCCATGATTTCGCCTTGTGTTAAAGTTTATGTGGATTTTCCTGGTTATCCTCTCCATCCAGGAAAGGCCTTTTAGAGCACATAAAACGTGCTAAGAGTGATTTTCCACTAGATATGTCACGTTGCACACCACCACCTAACACGTCGCTTCCCCTCGGATAAAAGTCGCATCAGGCTCCAGCGGGCAGCTACTACTCCAACTCCAAGTTGGCACATGCGTGGGATCAAAACAAGTCCTCGATCCACACTCCACAGAAGATATACTATCTCAGTGGGCTCGCGGCGGACGCAACGCAACGCCCACGCACGCACCACGTACTGGTCGTATCCGAGGACCCGAGGCAATCTGTTCGGCGGCCGAGCTGCGTCCGTACCAGCTCGGCTCTGATTGGCCGCCCGGCGCCGGCGCAGCGCAGCCGGGCAGAGTCCTCCGTTGGTTAGTCCGTCCGGCCCCTGGACCTTTTCCCGTTCCATCAAAAAAGGCGGGCCGGCTGGCTATCCTGCACGGCGCCGCGGCGTCGTTCGTCAGCGGCTTCCGTGCGTGGGCGGACGCGAGCGCGCGCGGGTGGCAAAGCACAGCACCACGCAGCTTGGTGCGGTGCGGGAGCAACCGAGCAACTCGCTCGGGCAAGCGACACGTCCCCGTCGCTGCCGTGCCCCAGGGCTGCGCCACTCCATTGCCCCACGTGTTCCTCGCGCGTCTTGCCGTCTTCTCCAGTTCTCCTTTCTCTCCCGTGGCCGGACACGCAAAGTACGCCACGGGGCATGGCCCGCCTAAATATAACCGGACAGGCGATTTGGATCGGTCGGTGCGAGACGGGAGAGAGAGGGGGGACGGCGGGCGGCCTAACCAACCAACCTTGCCTGCCTGCCTGCCGTGCCTTGGTTGTTTATCGTTGGGAGCTGGCTGGTCCACTACTCACTCCACACTAGCTAGCACTACCAGCAGTGGCGCCAGCGCCCAGTGGCAGCCAGCAGGCAGCAGCAGCAGCCGCGCGCTCCGCCGGCCGGTCGCGGTGGTTGCGTTTGCGTTGCGGGGGCGACGTGTCGCGACGCGGGATCTCACAGGTCGCGGGCACGGCGGGTGTGCGAGCTCTCGTCGCGGCCGCGCGGCGCCCCCACACGAGAGATCGGAACGGGAATCTCGTGGTGGTTGCGCGGTTGGCGCTCGTGGCTAGTGATCTACTAGTAGTGTCTGAATTCTGATGATGGGTGGAGAAAGCACCTGCCTACCTGGCCCTGGCTGCCTATAAACGGGATTAGCGGCAGGAAAAGCTTGAGGATTCGTTCGAGAGTGCACCAGCTACTGCCCTCAAAACACAGTCTGTCCCTTCTCCTTTTCTCTGTAGATCGACCCTGTGAGGATTCTGTTTTCTTTATATTTTTTTTTCTTCTGGACAGGAACTTTTTGGAACCAATTGAGAGCGTTCCCTCACTCTCGGATCGGATCTCTCTCTCTCGGCAGGGAAGAAGGCAACCGACAACCTCAAACCTGGCCCACTATGTTCTTTTCTTCTCCGTCGGCCCAACTGGCCTGGACCAGAAAATAATGAATTTGAGAAAGTAGTGTGTGATTTCTGTTAAAGAACAGGAGGTGCCGAGGTGCTAACACATGTACCACAAAGTAGGGACTAAGAAATGTATGACTACCACTGTAATGCTCTTTGGTATACGGATCCATGAAGGTATACAGGATTACGTAACCATTAGCTAGTAGCTAGATAAAGTGTCATTTTCGTTAGAAGAAAAGGAAAGAAAAACTCACGTAGATGAAGTGTCGGCACCGGCACTCTAGTTAGTCAGTTGTTCAGTGTGCTAAAGATATAGCTAGATAACTTCTTCTTTTTGTTCCTTTTTTCGCGAGGGATACTACCAGCTGCTTCAGTTGGACTGGTTTAGCCGCTTTGGTTATGTTTTTTTTTCCTGACAAAACATTACAAATCGAACTGTCATTCATCAAATCGGTTTGATCTTGATTTGAGAGGAATCAATAGTTGATCTCTAGTAGACTAGTACCTATAACTTGAGAAATAAGGAGAGCCAGCAGTAATGTTAAATGTTGGTTGGTATATTGTTACTAATGGAAAATCAGGGGCAAACTTGGGGTATTGGTACTAATGGAAAATCAGGAGCAAACTAAACTATATGACAGCTACAGAATCTCCAGCATTGCACTTGGCAAGACTGTCAACATTTATACGTGCTTCCAACGCCTAGTCCACACACATATATAATTGTCCTTTTTTTTCGAAAGGAACATATATAATTGTCCTGGATGCAAGTCAAAAGAATTTAGCCAATAAAAACGTCCAGGACAACATTTCCTTCTAATTTCAGAATCAAACAAAGAAAAAACACACAGAGCGACCATGCACATTTAAGAAATTCAAACGGTTCATAATCTCAGAATAATTATTTTGTATCAATTATCTAACACAATGACGCGTTAGGATCTGTTTTTTAGGGTGATTTGATCTGCCACAGGACAACTTGATCATACATTATATATCTCTTCAAATGATTGCCCTTCGAATTTAGAGATCGCACACTTCAATGAGACTCAAGAGGCGATCCCCGCGGCGGCTTGTCTACATACCCCACAATCAAAAGTTTTAAAACTACAGAAAAATTGAGGTTTTCATCTACAAGTTCAAGGTTAGATGGCTCCGGCCGATCCAGGCTCTGATTTTGGACGCATGGAGTAATGGTATGGACTTGCCATTCCTAGATGTTTCAAAACAGATGGAGACAGCTAGGGAGATCATGTCGAGCACAACTATGGTCTAAGGGGTTTGGAATACTTCAGCGCATGATTACAGCTGACACAATGATCACGCTGAAAAACACACTCCCTCTCTATATTATTTGGGAAAATACAGTGACCAGCTATGCATGTGCAGCTTAGTATATGCGCATGTAAATGAGGCTCACAATCACCATGCAGCTGTCTCCATTTCCGTTTCGGTTTACTTGCCTGCACGATCTATGCCTCTTGAGTAGTCCGAAAAAAAAAAATTGCCCTGCAATTCAAACTGGCAGTTTGCTACATCTATTTTTTTTTTCCTGGGGTCAAACCGATGTCCTTCAGGTTCATAAACAAAGCCATTTCCCAAATCAGGACCATTCCGCGTATCTTGACCACCATTATCCCATCATCATTTGAAGAACATTTATTCGTGATTTTCTTTGTCTGAAACTTGTTCAGATTTTTGTAAGCAGATTCCCTCCCCGAATTGCACCTACCCAGCAACCTGAGCTGTATCAAAAACTGTTAAAGTTTCGTTGCAACGGCCATACAAATACTCGTGGCATCCACACCTACGTGCATTCAACCAAGACCAAAGCTTGATCACAGTCACTCCTACTCTCTCTGCTCTGCTTAACGTACAGCTGCACCTCGCACAATGTCGCAAGCCGAGCTGGCCGCCTGGCTCGAGTCCCGAGACGCACACTGGTGCTCGCAGTACCAGGCGGCGCAGGCGCCGGACGAGGAGTCGGAGATCGTGGCGCAGTTCCTCGCGGCGCCGTACCCGTACCAGAACGACGACGACGACGATGAGCAGGAGCAGAAGCACCAGCACCACAAGCTGGGCGAGATTAGCGCCACCACCAGCTCCACGTATTGGCCTGAGCTCGGCCATGTCACTGACGCCGGCAACGGCGCCTGCTACTGGCCTTCCAATGGCGACGCTAGTAACAGCAACAGCAGTGGCAGTGGAGCCTACTTCGATGGCAGTGGCTCTTGCTACTACTACCTCGCCGAGCCGGACGTGTCGCTCGGCATCAACACGCTCACGACGCTGCCGTGCGCGTCCTCCTCCATCGACCTAAACCTCCTCGGCGACGGGGAGGAAGAGGGAGCCGCGAGCTTCGTCCACCCTGTCGTCCCTCCCAAACCTCTGCCCTCTGATCACACTCATAAGGCCGGTCACCGGCGGAACGGAGGCGATGAAGCTGACGCAGCACGCGCCGTGGTGTCGCTGCCGAAGCGGAAGGCTCAGGCCGGCCAAGATGGTGGCGATCTTGGACGGCATAAGAAGAAGGAGAAGAAGGCGGCATCCAAGACGGCGCAGAAGTGCAGTCAGGAGAGTGCGCAAAGCAGAGGTAGCTGCTCGGCCGAAGAGTCCAATTGCTCCGAGGTGAACCGCCGCTCGGGGGCTCACGGCGGCGGCGGCGGCAATGCGAAGGCCCGGGCAGCCAAAGGGTCGGCGACCGATCCCCAGAGCCTCTACGCAAGGGTGAGCACAATGCGCAGCAGTGCAGATGGATCATTGCACTATTGTTCTAGCTGAGTCACGGTTACTGATTCAGAGTTTTCTTGGTTCGGTTCCAGAGAAGAAGGGAAAGGATCAATGAGAGGCTCAAGATTCTGCAGAAGCTGGTGCCCAATGGAACCAAAGTAATTGACCATCTTGTGTTTAATTTAGTGATGTCTAATTGGCGATGCTAGTGTTTGTTTTCTGACTGTGTCATGAAACACATTTCTGCAGGTTGACATCAGCACAATGCTTGAGGAGGCAGTTCACTACGTCAGGTTCCTGCAGCAGCAGATCAAGGTAATTAATCACACGCGTTTGTTTTCCAGCCATTGGCTTCAGCGTCTCACAAGATTATTTGTGTTGATGAACAGATGCTGAGTTCTGATGAGATGTGGATGTACGCACCGATCGCTTACAATGGCATGAGCTTAGGAATCGACTTGACGGTCTCCCCACCTCAGTGATCATTTCAGATGGTCACAGTCACAGTTGCCATCTGGAGATTAAAAACCGGGCCAATTATCAGGAGCCATCTTTTGAAGAGGAACTTTGTCACTGACGAAATTACGGTCTGTTTTTTGACCTAGGGCTTGCCACTGTCTTGCAATAAGGCCATCGATGGTTGCAAGATGCAATATTGATGTTGATTACAGTTGTTTTCTTAGAGACATTCCATTCTCCTCTTTACCAGATCGTTTTTTAACTTCACATCCACACAGGGGAAGACATGCTAGACGTATGCCCATTTTTGTAAGGTTTATCCTTTCAGATACACTGGTTGTAATATTGACAATTTCTCTCTCACCTGATTGATGATGTAGTTGATGGGAGACGCGAATAATACCATATGACTAATACAACATGTCAGTCTTCAAAGAAATGAAGCGTTCGGCTAGTTCTGTTGCTGTATAACTTTAACAACACTACCTTGCAGCATGTTATACTGGTGCTTTTTGGATAATGATTAATCTCTGATAGCCTCCAGGGGTGTACAGTTTCTCGATTGCCACTCCTTACCCACTAGGACAAGGCCACTAATCAGCTTATCTCCGTTGAAATAAAACTTGTGTTATCGGTTAGCCTGTAGCTTTCGAAAGAAATGCATCATACAAAATCAACGGTGCCAGCAGTCCAGCACACTTAGCTGTTATGTTCTGTTATGTTCAATGCACAATTTTGCGTCATCTGGTAACTAAACTGGTAGACACCAAGGGTTTTCAAGACAAGGAAGTCAGTGACTCATTGCCATTGGATGATGACACTCTCCATGCCTCCAGGGAATTATGGCACATAAATCATTTCGCTAACAGTCTAAAAATCAAACTCCCCGACAAAGACAAATATATAACCATAAACCACACAAACAAACACTTTCTTCAACAACCAAATTAATAGTCTGGCTCGATGAAGAAATTCAATACGTGATCTGCAATCTCAAATCCCTCCAGCCAGTTGACGAATTATTTTGGCCCCAAAAAATCATCAACAATGATTACATCAAGTATGATCATTACACAACACATGCTAAAACTAAAATCCTAATGCCCTATGTGTCGGCATAATCAGGACCATTAGGTTTTCCTACAGCTAAACCCTAATAAATATGTTACATGAGGAATGCAATCATTCCCCCATAAACCAAACATTACAACAGACTTCACAAGGCCCCCCTTCATTAAGCAGCATTTCACTGTGATCGTACCGTGGTGGTCTCCTTTACATGGAAGCTACTTTACAACACCCAGAAAACTGTCAACTATGACTGGCAGTACAAGGGTCAGAGGTTAAGGACAGGTACCCTCAGGCTGTTTATGTGTGGCTTTGGCGCAGATATTGTGATAGGTGACATACCGTGCTTCAGTGTGAAATCAAATTTATTGCTTCCTTCCCGTTAGGCTTTGGCAAAGTACTAGGCTGACGGTATGCGATTGAAAAATGCATACCATTTGGTGTATGGGCTGCAGATCCGGAGCTGGAGGCTGAACTCAAAGGTGGAGGTGACAAACTATTGGAACCCAAGTTGGGTAGTGGTGTCATCAATCGATAAGCCAGTGACCCAGAAGACCGAGCACTGCTTGTTTCACTACCAGAATAAAGCATTGCACGAGTTAGTAATTAGAAGTCTCAAATAACACAAACATTGCAGCATCAACAGATCAACAAACAGCGCAAGGTAACAGAAATCTCACCCATTTGCATGTTTCCCTCTCGTACATGAATCACTCTTCCAGGGTACTTTATCTCTGGCACCATTGTGCCCAGTATCCTGTCATCAATGAGGTTAATTACAAACATGCATAAAGCTTAAAAGTTGAAACTTTGCATGTACAGAGGAGAAAAGGGGGAAGGCTTACTGGGGATTTGATCACTGCAAATGAGGGTGTAGAGCCATGATGGTTGTCCGGGCCTAGTGTGTTGGTTGGTTTCCTAGGTGGATTCGAATTTTGGATAAATGAGTGCTCAAGCAACTTGCTTGCTGTTGGTCTCTCAGCAGGGTTTCTCTTGAAGCAGCATCTCAGAAAGTCCTTCCCTTCAGGGGACAGAGTATCTGGAATTGGTGGGTCTGTGCGCAGCACCTTAAACATTGCAGCAGGCTGTAGCACCACAAAGTATAATGATCATGATTAGTTATTGATTAGACTGCCGATCACAAACCACTCTCCATAAATGGAAAAATGAGTTACATGGCTGTATTAGGCAGGCAATCACAAATACACAAATTAAAAATACATTATTTGTTTCAGATTCACAATTTTGATTAGGCCAATGTGCTATGCAAGACAAATTATCATCACTCATCAGGGGAACCTAAGGTAAAGAAAGATGTGCTACTCTGATTATGTAAATCTAAATCAAAACACAGGGAAGCATCCACAAAGAGCTTACCCCTTCAAGACCACTCCAGGGTGGCTTTCCTGTAAACATCTCAATGATTGTGCAACCAAGGCTCCAAATATCAACAGCAAGATCATAACCTGCACTTTTGTCAAGTGTGGCCCGAACAACCTGCAACATAAATATGTGCTAGTGTTACTGCACATGCTTATACCTCTAGTTTGAAATAAATAAGCAAGTAATCTATTCAAACAAAACAAAAAAAACTTCACAGCCACCAGCGAGGTCACAAACTTTAACTGTTACAAGAGATCATCGTGGTATGTATTGTGGAAACTAATCTGGAAGACAATCCACTCCACAAATACCTTGGAAGATTGAATGGTGTTTCTTATTACCATATTTCCCTAACGTCCATTACTCACGTTAGATGAAGGCGTGTCTTTCTCTAACTCCTGCCTGAGATGGTTTGGGGTAGCAATGCGTTCTGCTGGTTTGCTCTGTCAAAGTCAGAGCTGTTGTGACCCCCATGTTAAAACCTGACCGGTGGGGGAAGAGCCACCCCCACGGCATTTCACTTAAGGGACCGTATGACCCCCGGTCGAACCCTGACCCATGCCCATTAGTCCAAACTGCACTTGGGCGGCCACCACCGTTACCCAGGCCAGCGCATGCACATTACCTGGGCCGAGAGGCGCACCAGCAGCCCAAGTCAGTGACAGTGAGCACAGTGATGGGGGCAGCTTAAGTCAAGTTTAGGGCTATTCTTGGTCCAGTTACCACAAAGGGAAACTTGAGCCATGAAAATCCAGTAGAAAATAGACATTCAGACCATAAATTTGGAACTGCAAGAGCATTTGGATGGCATTTACATACACATACATAATGGACTACAGAGTTCTACAACACCCATCTTGATTAATACATCTTAAAGGCATGGCACTAAAAAAACGCAAAATACTTTGTAATGCATTTATTCTATTTCACATTGGCCTTTCTAGAAAAAGTGCTGGTACACCAGTAGATAAATACATTTTTTTTCTGCGACACTTCATATTCTGAATAATGTATACAAAATAGATTAGGCATGAGAATAATCACTTGCCGCAATCAGCAAGAAGAAAATCATGAAGAATAACTATGTTGTACCTCAGGAGCCATCCAGTACGGCGTTCCCTTCAGTGAAAGATTAGGAGCAGCAGTACTCAACTGAAAAGAGATGAAAGTGTGAAAAAAAAGATCAATTATTAGGCTGAGGGTAACCTATAATACATGTCAGAAAAAAAAATGAATGCTATATTAATCAGGCATCGCCTGGAAAAGTAACGCAAAACTTGGAAAACCATTCGTTTGGACTTTGATTAATTTGTATACAGACATCAATGTAAAATTGTTGGAAGATGATGGATCAGGTAGGATCTCAGACTCCTCAAATCGATCACATAGTCTGATCCTATTGGAACATGACCAATTTGATTCAAGATCCTAATCATAGGTGGCTACTCCATATATCAAATATTATGTTGAACAGCATATGGTATATATACAGCAATGGTTCTGTTCTCAGTTTCTCATGCACCATTTAAGAGAGAAGCAGCTACCTTCTGGCTCCTGCCTGGATGAACATACTATTGTTATCTTAAGGTGGTAATGATAAGCTTAATGGTGGGTCCTTGACAAATCAAATCCAGTGGTACTGACCACTTATGCGTGTGATAGTGAATAACAGAAAACTATAGGTTAATTTGGAACTCACATGCTTAGCCATACCGAAGTCAGCCAATTTCACTACACCATTGATATCCACCAACAAATTTGCCCCTTTGATATCTCTACAAGAGCAAAACTACATTTACATACACGTACATTTGCGGCATAATGCAAGTACCTGATAAATGAAAAATCCAGCAATTGGGTGGTCCAAAAGAAGATAGGGTGTTTGCAGATGACAGAACAAGAGGATACTTGCTAACAGACAAAGACAGGTGATGTAAACCACTCTCCAGAAGAATCTAGATAAAGCTCTTAAACTTAATAAAACACAATAAAGTGAATGAACACTGAAAATCAAAAGGGCAACATAACAAAAGGTGCAATCTACTCTACATGGATATGATGAAAATGTGAAGAGCAAAGCTCTTAGGCTAAATTTAATTAATAGGCAAAGTCGAGATATTGTTAGTTTAAAATTTTGAAAACAAGGAAATAGATATGTTACCGATGCATGATCTTTTGGCTATGTAAGAAAGCAAGACCATTGAGGATATGGCGCGTGAAGTTACGGATGACTGATTCTGTCAGCGATCCACAATGTTGATGAACATACTTATGGATTGAACCAGGATGAACATATTCCAGGTATATGTAGAATCTTTCATCAATCTGCAAGGGTTCAACAAATAACCATTACATCACTAAATACTGGCACGGTAAATACTAAATACACTTAATGTGACAAAAGAAAACTTACAGTTTCACTGCCGTAGTACTGTACTATGTTTTCATGCTTGAATTGACTAAGAAATTTAATTTCCTGAAACAAATGTGAGAGGCAGTCAACAAAAGAAGTGCATGCTTGCATAGTCTTTATGCAGAAGGAGATAGTACTTAACCAAAATCAATTTAGCATTATTCAATACAAATTTCTGAAATTGGTTTGAACTTAAAAGCATATAGCCTGCAGGATCACAGGAGGTACAAAACAAATGCAAATAAAATATGTGGCAAAGTTATGTTACTTAAAACCCATTAAGCTATCAACTAAATTTGGTAGGGAACAATCTGGTTGTAGCAATATCATTAGTGCATAGTAAGTAGTAATGAAATAAGACCAAACCTGTTCCAACTGTTTCAGAGACTCAATTGATTTAGCATCGTCTGGAATTATATTGACCTCTTTCATGGCACAAAGAGCTCCAGTGTGCCTATATGTAGATGAAAGAGAATAACATTGAGAATCTAAAATGAAACAATAATCATGAATTCATGAGGCTAAAATACAATGGTGTACCTATTGGTGGCCTCATATACACATCCAAATGTTCCACTGCCTAGGAGTTTTCCTTTTTGCCATTGACCAGCCACTGACGGCATTTCAATTTTTGGAACTATCTGGTGGCTAGAAGTTATCTGCTTTGGGCTTATAGAAGCAGGAGGGAGAGGTAACGGGTGAAAACTGGCACTTCCATTGCCTTCAGGACGAGAAGCATGGTTCTCTGGGAACAATATTGGATGCATAGGTGATTGAGGTGCACTTAGGTTTCTTGATCTTAAAACTGGACTTCTCAGTGGACTTGAGCGAGGAGAACACTCCTGGCCACCCGCAAATTTGTCAGGCGAGGCACAAGGAGGTGAAGATCCCATCAGATCAGAAGACCAGACAGACCGCGCTGACCATACATTGGTATCTTGGATGGATATTGCAGCAGATGAGAAGTCTACATTGCTCGATCTTCGAGGACTTTGCACAGGGCTCGAAAACCCACTGCTTGGTGCACTTTTAGCAGGAATGTTCAATCTGAAATCCAAAGTTTCAGCTGAGTTCTTATCCTGAAACTTCTCTTTAAAAGCTTTTCTCCTTTGACCACAGGTAGTCCCATTTAACCCATTTTGCTCATGAGTCTTTGGTAGAGTTTGGGCCACCACTCTATTATCATAGACGTATAACATATGAACATCAGGATCACCAATGATGCAGATTGCAATGCTCAAGGGGAACACAAAACATATTCAATAAATGGAAATAGTCTAAGCCATGGGACATGCAAGTTCATATATTCAAAAAAGAAAAGAAAGCAAAGGTATCAAAAGTGAAGGGCAGCACATCTTCACTGTCTGCAGTACAAATTTAACAGCACTATTGAACTAGTATATCATTCAAACAGTAAGTTCATTTACCAATCCTAAACTTGTCGAGTCTTTCAATTCAGCTTAGAAGCTCCAGAGGAGTCTACTTCAACCAAGTAAAAAAGACAATGCAGCACTGAAACAACCTAAGTCACTCGTCTATCAGAATCCCATCCTAGCTAACTTCTTTCCATCATGTTAATATCTAATCAAGTCACCAGGAGTTAGAGAATCATTGTGTGTATTTTATGGAATGATATATGCATAAATCAATAATGAAAGCATCATGTCCACAAATCATCATAACTATGTGTGTGTGATATACAAGAAATGTAACTCTGTGATGTATCGACAATTCATCCTAATACAACCTGACGGCATGATCTCTCAATAAAGTATAAACCATGAGGTAGTAACATCCTACAACTATTCAAGTTGCTAAGATAACAATGCAACTCTTATGTATAATCTCCTAATGTTCCAGTCTCTGAACCCTGATATCCATATCATCAAAATCACTAACAGCGAAGGATGCCATCCATGATCTCAAACCCATAGGCACCCCTCAAAGCATTTCTTATTTACTGCAGGATAATCTTCCCTACTAAGTGTTCGATATCTTACTGATGCCACAGAAGAGCAAATAGTGATATCCTTTCCGAAATGTACAGATTGCTAATGATCATAACCTGACTCTTGAATCCTCTAGATGTGAGTGTGGCACCCTTGCTCACTTCATGATTACAAGCACATTAACTAATTCAAGGGTGAATTTGGCCAGCGAGGATAAAACATGCTAAAAGCTACCGAGTGAATCACCTGCGTGCAAGCAACGGCGGCATCCTTTCACTCCCGGTCTCTAAAACCCCGGGCGCCTCCGCTGCAGGCATGATCCACTCCAAGTCGACCATCTTCGGCGTAGGCGACGGCAGCGGCCTCCCGGGCCCACGGTACGAAGACTCCCCCTCCCCTGGCAGGGGCAGCCGATGCGCCAGCGACACGGGCGTCGATGACGATCTCGCCGGTGCCACCTCCATATTACTCGGAGACCTCGAGATCGGGGTCGAGCTCACGGTCGCAAGCCCGAACCCCGCCGCCGCATCCCTCCTCGCCGGAGAGTCCACGCCGAGCGCCGAGACCCCAACCTCGAGGTCATCGACGACATAGCGCACCCGCGGTGCCCTGCTCAGCCGCGGCTGTGGTTCGCCGCTACCCCCGCCTCCATCGCGGCGGGAGCTGGGGCCGCTGCCCCCGCCGCCGATGAGGCGGGAGGTGGAGGCGCGCGCGGGGGACGCGGGCGTGGATGCTGAGGAGGAGTGGGAGGAGCTGGAAGGGGAGGCGGAGCGCCTCCACCAGGGCATCGGGACCGAGGGCTTATGGGGAGAATAGCGAAACCCTAGTGATCATGGAGTGGCAAAAATGGCGTCGCGGGGGGGAAGGGGATCGCTGGGAGGGGAGACGACGACCTCCCCCCGCCATTTGGGCCTTTTTAGTTTGTTTCTCACTATGGGGGGGTCTCGGGAGTCGGGGTTGGTTGGTTGTTTTTCTGGGAGAGCGGCTCCACCTGTGTGGTTATTGGGGGCCACGCGGCTTTGGAGGAAAGAAGTCCAGCGAGTCAATGCCCTTTGATGCACACACATCACGTAGTGCACTGTACACGGCTTCCTTCCTGTTTCGTTTTCGCTGTGTAGCTTTTTCCTTCGACCTTCCTTTTTGCGGGCTTTGATAGCCATGTTCCAATGGTTCAAATCTCTGTGTTTTCAATATCTTTAAGCTTCTTTGTTATTTTCGCTATTCTAAGAGCTGCCATGCATCAACGGACAATGATATTGAGATAATAACTAATAGCATACCATCTTGATGCTTATAGTGATAAGAATAATATTAACACTACCATTCGATATAAACTACTCCCTCCGTTCCACTACATAGGTCGTTTGACTTTTTTAACTCCAACTTTGACCGCTCGTCTTATTCAAAATATTTTGCAAAACATCATATTTTTTGTTATGGCTAGCTTTAGTAATAAATAAATTTATAAACTAACTTAAATTTGACTGCATTTGCACAAATTTTTTGAATAAGACGAGCGGTCAAACTTGAGGCAAGAAAAGTCAAACGACCTACATTTCGAAACGGAGGGAGTAGATAACACGCATCCATACTTACATACCCTCTGTCCAACAATAAAGGTCGTCGGGGAGTAGCATCTGACCGTCTGTATTCATACCGCCTGCTGTGCATCTGGATGCCTTCCTATCCACGTTCAGAACGACTTCAAATAGGAGACGGAGAGAGTATAGCCAATCAAATCGTCTAATGCTTTTGAAGTAATAAATGTGTGCAATCTGTAGGTAAACACTACTAGTGTTTTGAGATATATTGTGTATAGTGGTAAATGCTGGTAATCTAGAAACATACTTAGATCCAATGGCTGGTGTTTTCAACTGTGATTAAGTCGAACAATATCGATTCCAGGTGTTTTTCTTTTGTTGTAAGAGCATCTATTTACTATCGCCTTTTTTTTCCTACTATGCTGCTTGAAAATTACATGGACTTTATAAGAGAAAATGTGATGATAATAATATAAAAATCTTGTATGGAATGCTTGCTATAATCTTTATGTAGTTGGCTATCCTGATCATCTTTAGCGTATGCACGATAAGTCATGCCTAATGAATAATGACTACTACTACTCGATTAGGAACTCAAAACCCAATAATATTAAACATTTGCGTGCCTTGAACAAGCTAGTTTCATAATATCAATTAATGCAATGTAATATCAGATTAGTTAATTTAATAATATCAATCAAGGACACATGCAATTAAACATAGTACAAAGATAAATCTATCTTAGTAGATCTTGTGGCACAACGCCGTCTTAAGTCTTTTGAGTCGCACTGGCAGTATGACACCCTTATCACTAAGATAGGACAATGGACGTACTACTTTTAGTGAGTTGGACGGCACCAGCAGATAGTTAGAGATGTGACGGCATATCGCTATCTTTTTATCCAAAAGTTGTCTTGCACCGGAGTCTCATTATGCGAACAATCTTCAAGATGAAGCGCCAAACGCCCAAGAATGAGTTGTGAAACAAGAAATATTGATTACCATGTTTTTTTCTTGTTATTTGAAGACTAGTGTCATGATGAACAATAGTTCATCCTAATATACATATGTCTAACATATCTAAGTTGACACCAAAGTTTTTGATACATGCATTATTTTAGATGAAACTATCCACACAAACTAATGCACATATGCCATGTATCATGTAACTATGTAAGCTATACTTGTTACTACTTGCTCTTCCATCAGTTTAATAACTTGACAATTACGGGCACGAGGGGAGAGAAAAAGGCAAGAAACGCTCCCGCAGGGCACGTGAGTGACGGTGTATTTGGGCGGCCCAACGCCCGGAAGGTGCCCCATTTCAGCCCACGCAAAACAAACCAGGCGAAACCCCGGCATCCCCGTGCGCCAGCCAGCCACAGACCTCAAACCGACCGGGCGGCCATGGTGTCGGACTCGGAGCTGGTGGAGCGGCTGAAGGAGGTGCTGCGGTCGTCGGACCTCAACACCACCACCACCGCCGCCCTGCGCCGCCGCCTCGAGGAGGACTTCGGCGCCGACCTCTCCCACAAGAAGGCCTTCATCCGGGAGCAGGTGGACCTCTTCCTCGCCGAGGTCGCCACCAAGGCCGAGCCGGAGGAGCCCAAGGAGGAGGAGCCCGAGGAGGCGGCGGTGCCCAAGGAGGAGGAGCCGGAGCCTGAGTCGGAGACGGAGGAGGGCGAGGGGGAGGAGGAGGGCGAGGGGGAAGAGGAGGAAGAAGAAGAGGAGGAGGAAGACGAGGATGGGGATAGTGGCGGCTCCCGGAAGAAGCAGCGGTAAAGGGCTTTTGCTCTCCGTCTCCCTCCTTGCATATGCTGTTGTGTATAGGATCCTATGGATGCGTCGTTTGGGCGAATCGCGTGGGAATGTGCCGGCACCGTGATTTTGTGGTTTGCATTTCGATGCGAATAGTGAAGGGGATTCCGGATTCGAGGGTCCAGCTCGGCATTCCTTCCCGTAGGGGTTTTGGATTGCACCGTACGACATGCCTCTTTGGTTATAGTATTGGTTGTCTGATTTTGTCAATGGTGGAGTGTCGTAAGATTTTACATGTCTTCTGTCTTACAAGTTACAGCATGAACCTGGCTCGTTTAGTGCAACAATCTGTCAGCTGTTTTGTGGTGATTTCTACTTTGTCTGGCTTGTCCACACCCCCCCCCCCCTCCCCTTTTTTTGTGTGTGTGTGAATGCTAAAAGAAGCATCTGCCATTGCATATTTTGTGGTTTACGGCTTACATAGCCTAGTTAGGATGGTCTAGATATGATTATGTTTGTGGAGGTTGATGCATTCGCGGGTAGTACTGTAGTTTGATGAGTTTCTGTATTCTGCTGTGGTATATCGCCTTGTGTAGATTTGATGTTTTATTCTGTTGGGATAAAATCTATTAATGTTTCTATATCCGTCTGCTATCATCTATCCTCATATGCTGTGGCCATTATACTCCTTCGGCCTTCGCTTTGCGCCCTTTGATTAATTCGTTGACGTCTTAAAAGGCACTGCTGCACTCTTACTGCACTGGATAGTGTATCCTCCCCTATAAGGTCTAGGGATGTCAAGTGGGATTTTTCACCTATGCTAGGCACAAGAAAGGCTGCAAAAATCACTGAATCTTCAGCAGGTCCGATCCAGAGTTAATTTAGCTAAGTTTGATCGAGGTTGTCTAACCGTCTCCTATTGCTGGTTAGCTGGAAAGTTATTTCTACACGGAACCGTAGTCAAATTGGAAAGTTATCTAAAATAGCATTATAGGCCAGCAAGGCTGTATGAATTAATCAAATATTCTCGTTGCCGCCCCAGGTTCGAATCTTGGTACTAGCTTCTTTAAGACAAAATCAGAGAGCTGTCTCTCCCTCTGGTCGAGTTTTTTTTAATGAATTAATCCAGCGAGAATAGCGATATATCATCCCAGTCTCCTTCTCAGCCCCACCTTGACGATGCGACAGCTGACTATGGTTCCTGAGCAGCGCTGACAAGGTCCGGGGCAATACCCAGAATCATGCCTCAGTTAGCCCTAGTGGCTAGTGATCTCTTCCACAAATAAATCCCACACGTGATATGGAGTGTGAACTATTAGCTATTTGGATTGCTGTGTTGCATGGTTATCTCGAAAGACGATATGTGTGTCAGATCTGTTCCTTTTACTATGGTGGATTCAAGGTAGCAATGGGGGGTTTGTTAGTTCCACAGACTTGACAAACTGCTGTTTCCATTAGGATGGGATATCGTATTTGTATCTTTTAAAGTTCATTAACATGATAGAACTCTCATTTATATCAGTTAGTTTTGATTTGATTATCATTCCTTTTGTTCACTATATTCTTGGATAGAAATAATAGTCGAGTAGTTCTTATATCGTGGGAATATGGTAGCTGTAATCAGTGGAAGTAACTGCTCCCTTGGCAGATATTCTTGAGCTTTGGCCACCTGAATCATCTATCAATTAGCCCTTACCGTTATTCTTTCTGTTAGTTAATCTGTAACTGTAGTCTTATATGACTTGTGAGGTTAAGAAACCAACTTTTTATTATCACTGCATGCATATTGATGCCATATTTCACATTTTACTAGCTCTGTTATACTCGCACAAAACTTTTCTTATTGGCAGTTCTGTTTCTTTGTGGATAATCGTATCGTGTTAAATAAGCCTTTCATTTCCTCAATGTTTTTAGGTCGGATAAAGGTAATGGTGGCAAGAAAAGGGGTGGTGGCTTTACAAAATTATGTAGTCTTTCCCCGGCACTTCAAGAATTTGTTGGCGCCTCTGAGTTAGCTAGGACAGAGGTAACACCATTACCTTAATTCTGTGTGTATATCTTTCTTTCATTGGACGAATGGCATATCATTGACAAGGAGAAGGATTTGCTGAGTTCTTTCTTGCTGCGCCTGTTTGCTTTTAGGTTGTCAAGAAGCTTTGGGCATATATTCGAGAAAATAATCTGCAAGACCAAAGCAATAAGAGGAAAATTTTGCCCGATGAGAGATTGAAGAAAATCTTCAATGTGAATTCCATAGATATGTTCCAAATGAATAAAGCTTTGACCAAGCATATCTGGCCCTTGAATTCTGAGGGTACGTGTCCTTCCTACACTAAATTCTATGTGTAGCAGCCAAGCAACGTTTTCCCTTCCAAGGATAGAGTTAGTAGAGTTTGCTGTGGAATGGTAAAAGGAAATGAACATAGAAAAGACCCAGGAAGGAAAATCGAGGATGAGGAATGGAATATTGGCACCGAAGATGTTCTGATGTTCACAGTTTGAAAGAAAACACAACAAATGTTCTGATTATCCATATGTTTGTGTTCCTTGAATGTAGTTTGTTTTGACTAGTCTGAGTTTTTTTTACTTGATATCTTTCGTTGGAAACTTTTTACTCGAGCTTCTGCCTGATTTGTTTACCAGCTTTGCTTATTGCTTTAGTTAGGCACACTGCTATTATCATGTTTGCACGAGAGGAAAATGATGACCTCCAGTTTCCATGCCCCATAGATTATTTTGTTGACTGTTTCGTTTAACCTATATCTAGTTTAACCTTCGCCAATTCTAGCTCCAAAGTACTTATTTGAGTATGATTTGCCAGGTCCCGTCTCTCCTGACAGATCAACACCCAAAGAGAAGCCACAAAAGAGAGACAGGAATGAAGGTTAGAAATATTTATTACTTGTCCGCAATCATGAGTTTCTGTTTTTATTAACCTATGTCTGAAATATCTTTTGCAGGAAAGAAGCAAAAGGGTGGCTCTTCAGGGGCTGGATCTGGTCTTCTAGCACCCCTTCAGCTCTCTGATGATTTAATGAAATTTATTGGCACCGGTGAGAGTATGTTATCACGATCGGATGTGGTGAAGAGAATGTGGGAATATATAAAAGAGAATAACCTGCAGGTATATTTCTTTCCCTGGATACATCATTGATGTTTGTATTATCAATGTGGAATTTCTTTTTCTTCCAAACACTGATTGATGGGAGTGGTTCAGTTGTTTTGTGAGCCTTAAGCCTGTAAGTTTTTTTTAATGCCTGAATACATATACCATCTGAGCTTTTGTTTTTGAATTGTACTCTTGCATTTTGTAATTTTATATTTTGGGTTCTATTTGGAACTTTAGCTATATGGGTTCAACTAAACCAGAACTTTTGGGTCCATTGTTATCATGAAATAATATGGAGCATTGGAATTCATGAAATTTTGTTATCAATGGACGATATTGCCCTGCTAGGGGCCAACAATATTTCTTACTACATAAGCCTCTAGTGCCTTTATTACCTGCCGATCACTTGCAAGCATCATCTCTACTCTCCTCTATTCTTCACTTGGCAATGCACAGATATAGAAGGCATCATAGCAGATTTTCTAGTGTGGCTAATATTCAAGATACATTTCTTCCTGGCATTTTTTTTTAATTCCAGTTGCCTTCCAAATAAATAGGCGTATGCCTATCTACTATGGGTAATAGTCAGAGTTCCAAAGTGCAGCAGCAGCAGCAGTAACCAGCAAATTACTGTCAATAGCTGGAAAAAAAATCCCTATAGGTGCGTTTGGTTGCTTGGCTAAGGTCTAGCCAGGCTCCCGTAATGCAGCCTCCTCTCTGGCCGTCCTCGGCGATGTCCCATCCTTCAATAAGCTTGTCTTCATCCTCGCCGGCCAGTCCAACATGGCCGGCCTCAGCGGCAGCGGCACCACTCACCGACCGCTGGGACGGCCTCATCCCCTTCGACTGCGCGCCCTCCCCGGCCGTGCTCCGCCTCTCGCCGGACCCTCTGCTGGTAGCAGGCGCACGAGCCGAGCCGCTGAATCAGTGTGTCGATGCGCCCACCCCGGCCGTGCTCCGTCTCTTGCTGGATCAAGCTGCACCTCCATGACCAGGAAGTTGGAAGTTGCAGATTGACGATCAATTGCTTGATTGGCTTCCTCTCAAATTGATTCATATAATCGACTTCAGCAAATCCATCGGAGGTGACATGGCCACATGGGGAATTTCCAAGAACATATTTGGTTGTTGGGGATGGCAGGGAGCAGAGGCAGATAAGCACTTGCGGCGCAGCAGCTCAGCCACGGGGGCCGAGAAAGTCACGGGGGTGGGGCGGCGCCGCTCCTACAACCCCCGGTGCCGGCGAGAAAGGCGTAGTGCCGCAGGGACAGGGTGGCACAGTAGGCAGCAGCTCGGACATGCTCCCCTTGTGTTGAACTTTAATTTCTATTTACGTTGGACTTCTTGAAAGTTATTAAAATTTTGAAAGAAAATGAGAGAACATAATGTCGCAGGGGTCGGACCTTCTGGTTCCCAGCCAAAGGTCTAGAAATTTGTTGAAAACAGGTTTTCAAAACTCTGATTACAGTATTACAGCGTAGGTTCCACATTTCACATGACACAGCCCAACTAAATTGTTTTTGCAAGTGTTAGGAGTACACCATTGACCACTCTGTGGTTGCTTCTGCAGCTTCAGGCCTAATGTTGGTTTTTAGACATACAAGGAAATGGTGTAATAACTTGGATGACTGATGTACGGTTGGTCTAGGAGAGGAATTCACCCTTTTTTAGATGTGCTGTGACCTGTGAGCTTGTTTTTTCAATTAGTCACCAAATAGCCAAACCATAGTACACTGGCGTACTCTTTAAATTTATTGTGAGAATTCATGCCTCATGATTCAAGAATGTGAACTTTATTTGTCATATATATGTATTGCTGTCACCAGGAACATTTACCTCATTAGCCAGTAGCATCACAAAACCCAAGTGTTAGGAAGTAACATTCCAGATGTTTTGTGCTGGTATATAATCTCGGGCGTGTTTCTTCAAAATGCATTCTCGATAGGGTGTCAGCGACAAGGAGGGTATGCATCCCTGTCTCTCTAAGCTATATGTAGGTGGGTAGGACATGCACTTCTCCCTTTTTTTCCCTCTTCTAACTCATTCTGATCTATTCTCTCTTTGTGGTGTACCATAGACAACTTTGTCATGTCTAATGTTTTGTTGACTAGTCCACCCATTTTTTTTTAAAAAAAACAATCGTGATACTACATTCCACTGTTTCTGTTTTTTTTCTCTCTCTCTGGGCGCTACTTTCCAGCCCAACCAGTTGCAATGGTGTTTTTCCTAAATTTCAGTGATGCCGTTGAGTTCCATTTTCCCTTCATTCAACTGCCAAAGCCCTGGAGAACACATTTTCCTTGACATTTCTAAGTGGTGCTATGCTGTGAGAATCCAAGGCATTAATTGAGTCGAACAATTTGGGCCTGGAAATTTCCAGTTTTACTTTATTATATAGTCCAACTTTTTTCATGTATTTTGATGAACCTCATAATTACCTAGAGTCTATAATCATTAAGATTTATCTTGTGGAAACAGTAGTAAAGAAGACTGAATTATATCCCTATCTTGTATTTATTCCTTTAAATAATTGCAAATCTGTTCTTAATTGCTCTACTCCTTTTGTTTATTTGGTGAAAGGATCCTTCTGACCGAAGGAAAATAATCTGCGATGAGAAGCTGAAGGATCTATTGCAAGTTGAATCATTCACCGGTTTCACGGTTTCGAAGCTGCTTGCCCCCCATTTTACCAAGACGAAGTAGCAAGCTGCCATCCAGATCTGCTAAAACCCAAAAGCCTGGGTGATTTTGTTTTGCAGAATATGTAATCATGGAACGGTTAGGAGTTATGTTGGTGATGTGAAATTTAACTTGTGGGAGTTGTTGGCACTTTTCGAACATTACCAGTTGTAGGTTCTTCAGTATCTAATGAAATTATCAACTGTTGACTAACCATTTCACTCACCAAAAAGTAGGGACACAAATCCATGCGTGCAGCTTCTAGTGCTTTCTTTCTGAGTTTATGTTTCTCCATTTTCATGCTAGGGGTTGAGGATGCTATTGCTTGCTGTTCTCAAATGACCCTAGTGCTCATGACGCCGTAAAGGCAAATGGGCGCACTAGCACTTGTCTCTTAGGATTGCTGGGGTTTCCCCTTTTCAATGAATCTTTCATCCTTTTAGCTCCTGATATGGATGGAGTTTATAGCAGTAGTGCACCAGCTTTTGCTGTATCTTCCCACCGACTTGGTACCGTACTAGTTGCTTTGCTCCTTCCATCTGTTCAGGTGACACAGGTGTATGGGTCACCAAAGCTGCATCTGTTTTATCATGTGGATGGCATTTCAGATTGCATGCCTCAGTAACACAATTTGCGCCCGTTTTGAGTTTTGACCTACCGATACCATTCCTCGTGGTGGTTTGGATTCTTCATTTGGTTGTGATCAGATTCTGGAAATTCCAGAATGTGAATCTGATAAGGTGGCAAGTCTGTTCTGTGTAGCTGTTTGGTTGTGCGTCGTGGTCACTGGTCACTGTCGCAGTCAGGTGGTGGTTGCCGGGCCCGTCCATGTGATGAAGTGGGGTCACTCACTCCCTCGACCAAACTGGAGCGTCTTCGTGCCCGTGTGCAAGTGCGTTTCCGATTTTTCATGACTCATTTATATTTATTCTCTTGATAGGATTCCTTCATGAACTGTAATGAAACTGACATGAAAGGCGAGTGTCTGGGATCAAGAAAAGAAGTGGAGCCTGCAGCTTCGGCGTTGAGTCTAGCGACGACCCAATTTTCTCGTTCTCAAGTGAGAACCAATGGTCCCTGAGAAAACGCGAGGAACAGAGGCAGCAAAGCACAGCGACGTCTCAGTCGAGGCGCACAGGATTCCAGCGTGCGTCGCGTCCGTGTCCATCGCAAAGATTGGGCCAGATTCCAACCAACTCGAGCTGGGCGTGAATCATATTTGCAGGAGGGAAAGAAAGAAAGATCTGGTGAGAGATCGCCAAAGATTGGTGGCGAGTGCCGTGTGCCCGAGCTCCCGTCCCTGTCGCCCAGATGGCCTCCGGATTCGCCCCCATCGTTTGCTTCTGGTAAAATTCGGTGGACGACGGCCTCAAATGTTTCAGATTCTCTCAGTCTGCTCCACTGAACTTTCTTTTGGCTCCAAACGAAGATGAGGATACCTGGCTGTCGTCAAACGTGTTCAGTTATTGCTACTTGGATTCAGAACAGACTTCAAAGTTCAAATATGCTTGAAGTCCATATGACTTCATTCTTCATATGCTGCAAAATTCAAGCAACCGTTATTTCATAACGGAAAATCCACGCCTCCCATACAATACGAGTATGGTGGTGCTCAATTTTTTTTATCTCTGAATTGTACATGGGCCAGTGTGGTTTACATGACCTTTTCACGATGTGGCAATGGGCCAACAACAAACTACTGCAAAACGGAGTCAGAACTCAGAAATATCATGGACCAGACAGGATCACAGGAAGGAGGAGAGGTCAAAGCTAACATCTTTAGGCAGAAAGATAAGGATAAAGCGCAGCTCGATGTGCTGGTGTGCGCCGTGGAGACTTGATGGCGTTTCCTCCGCTTGCTTCAACGCCCTCTGCAAAAGTCAAACACTTTTTTGCGTAATAAATAATAAAAAGAGTTGAAGAACTGGAAATTTGCAACTGCCAAGCAACCCTTTTTATCGCCACTTCTATTCTATCGGTCCTCATCCAAGTGCAGTACAGGGCTAGAGGCTCTGTACTAGCTTCCTACTAGGTCTCTGTTCTCCATCACTCCATGTGAAGAAATATCCTGGCCACACTTATCTTTTATGCGTGATTGGGAAATGGTGTGAGCTAGATATTTAGCGTGAATAATACTGTAATATTTCCAAAAAAAAAACTAATCACTGCGGAAACTTGAGTAGATCAGAAGAAAAAAGAAGCTGCAATTTTGTTGTAGTAACAACATCTACGTACCCTTTTTATAGCCATGAGATCTCAACTACTACGGTCCTGTTCCTAGCTGTATAGTAAGATATCAACAAAGATCAAGAGTTCAAGAGCAATGGGTGTGTACAAACATACTCTATATTCCAACTACGTCAAGGGGCCGGACTTTCTATATGTTATCTGGTCTCGCCTATCCTCCTCCATTGTTAGCTGGCGAATCTTGTGGATATGTTCGCAAGATTCTGAATGTTCGTGATAACATAACGCCAAGTTGCTAACAAAGAGCCACACGTTGGAAACTTGGCTGCTGCCTCCAGGTCAGACGTCCTCCTGCATCCAAGCCAATCACGCCGTCCCAACCCAAACCAGACGCAGCTACTTCACTAAAAAATGGTTTGAGATCGATCGGCGTCCCTGCATCTCTCTCGCTAGCTCCGACACCTGGATACGTGTGTGGACGCTTGGCCGGGGCCAAGCTGTCGCTGAACACGTAGAGGAAGAAGAGATTAAGGGTGTGTTTAGATGGGAGAAACCCCGAAAATACACTGTTCATCAAAAATACATTGTAGATGAATAGTGTTCTGTGAGTGGGAGGGATGTAATGAATAGAGAAAATTTAGATAAATAGTGTTTTTTTTAATATTTGAGAAACTAAACGGGCGGCCATGTTGGCATGTTGTTCTAGCAGATTCTCTTGGCTCCTCGAGGCAGCCATGGGCCGTTTTAGGTCAGTGCCGGTTTTTAGTAGGTACGGCCAGGATAGGAATGCGACTTCTCCTTTGCGACCTCCATGAGTTCTTGACTTCATGTCTTCCTCGATCGAGCTGGACCCTTCCCTCTCTGAATTGTGGTGAGAAATTTCCAGACGGCGTTTGGATTCATATTTCTCCAGCCTACTACCTGATGACGTGGCATTGTGTCACTGGTCCGTGTTTACTAATGTGGCACTAGTTCTCATTTCACAAATATCCATCGGTGAAAAAAAAAACTTCCCAAAATTGGAGAGAGACCGAGAGATTTGAACTTCCCTCGAGTTAAACCGCGGGGTAAAAAAAGGCCTCTGCACAATCAGCTAGCTGCTTGGCCAGGTTGCAATCACAGAAAAGGCATCAAATGTCACTCAACTCACACAAATTGGAGAGACACTTCAATCAAGGAATCCAATTCAGCACTAATAATGCTCTCTTTGGCCAGAGTCCATAGCAGTCCGCATTCTGCATTTCTGGGGGGCATCCCTTTGTCTTATCATCTGGCTTTCCTTCTTTTGGGCGCATCAGTGCATGGTGGCTCAAAAGCAAGAGATTCCTCAGCCTGCACGTCCAAAGTGCGCGCCTTTTGTTTTGCTTCAGAACCCAACCTAGTGTTGTCAAGATGCGGCAGATAGGTTCTCTCTGGATTCTCATTTCATATGGTCGGAGGCCAGCACTGGAAATCAATTCTTGTTGAACAATTGTTTTCCGAAGCATCTCCTTTGTGATCAGCTTCTGGATGAAGTTCTATACTCTAGCATGAAATTTGCAGGTATTGAGTTAAAGAACTATGTCTTGATAGCCTGTTTAACTACAACACCCGGACAGAGTGCGAGAAGAAATACTCCTATGTATTGTTAGAACTGTAGTTTTTTCATGTGAAACTTTAAGGTCCTATTATACTTTCAGGGCACGTAAGAACTAAATCTAGATAATAGGGCACGTAATAAATTGCTTAATCACAAACATATTGGTCCTTAATCCTTTTTCTGTTTTCGGGAGCATAACTATATTGAAGTAAGTGTGTGTGTGTGTGGTGTGTGTGTGTGTGTGTGTGTGTACTGATTACTGTTCGTTGGAGCATATACAAACTACTAGGAACAAGCGATTTGCACGCAACGTCCACGGACGCTTTCAATTGGACACAACTCAATGTGACACGCCCGACCGTACCTTTCGTCCAACCAGTTGCAGATAGCAAGCAATCCACATTCTACGGTTTGGATAAGAGAGGACAGGTACAATGGATTCTTGTGTTTGTTCCAATCTTCTCTCGAGGTCTCAAGGAGTGACATCGACATCTATCCTTGGCCAGCCCATGATTCTGTCTTCTTGGTAAAGTGCTAAGTAGAAGATTATATACACAGTGGAGTGGATTGAGATGCGATTAGTCGCCTAATCATATATATACACTTTATGTGGTTGTAGATATATGGCATTTTGTTATTAAAAAAAGACATGTCATTTTGAATATCAAAGGTGTGTCTACTACTACTACTACTACTACTACTACTACTACTACTACTACTACTACTACTACTACTACTACTACTACCACCATATAGAGTTAGCTTTGATTAATGATGTTTATATGAACGTAATAGTAAAAGGTATGTAGATTATTTTTCTTGGCAAATTATGGGTAAAAGCATGATGGTGGTTATAACTGTTTTTTCCATGAAATACATAAGTGATTAGCAAGGTTACACAAACGAACGAAAATTTTCATATCCCTCCAAGTTTAATATGAACCCTAGCCATCCTCAAGCCATCGATAATACTGCATGATGCGATTACTTTTGTCGGACTTATAATTTTCGTGTAGCTATATTTTTTTTTCCAACAATACACTATACATATGCCCACATACAAGTACGTGCATTCATCCGTAACTCCATATGCATGTACGAACGCACGTCCTATTCTATGAGCAACAATTACTGCAGAACTTAAAATTAGATCTTAAAATTGACGGAGTGCCTTGCTGTCATCGAGCACGTTGCCGGCTGTCTGCCATAAAAGTAATGCACGATTTGATTCAGGAATAAATTCAGAAAACCGAGAGCATTTAAGCTTAGTCTAAAACTCGAATCCAATGTTCCATATTCTCCTACTAATTTTTTCGTTCTCAAAATTTTCTTTGGGGAATGGGGGGTTATAGAAAAAAAATTAATGGGATATGTCATATGTCCCAATTGCCTAGCTGTGGGTTAATGTTCTTTATTATCACAAACAGTACATCCCAAAAGAAAAAAGAGTTGGGTCTAGCTACGGGAGTAAAAAGAAAAAAAAAAAGTAGTAAAGCAAACCATTGATTTAGGGTGCAAAAGTCCACAGCATCTCCCTCCCCCAAACAGACTGATCCAGAAACGAACGAGACAACGAACGAACAGTGCAGATTCCGGCTGCCGCATGCACAAAGCTATGAAACGAAACCGAAACGGAGGGATGGCATTTTTCCAGAAAAGAAACGGGCCGAATCGGAGGAGATAAGGTGCGGCGCCGGCGCGCGTGCAGACGTGTCGCGCGGCGACTCGGCGGGCGGGCAGAGGCCGTACGCTACGTCGCTACTGCTACTACTCCTTGTACTACCAGATGCGGCGAGCCGATCCCGCGCACGACGACTTGAGGAGTGGGGGGCGTACGCGTGGGTGCGGGCCCCGCGGTAGGGGAGCGGACGGTCCACGTTGCCCGCCCACAGAGGGGAGACGAGCAGGAGTATCTCTGGCTCTGGCCAATCCATATCCAGATGCGTCCACTTGCGATCCTCTCTTTCTCTCTCTCATCGCCGGGAAAGGCAGGTCACGGCCGTGCCGTGTCGCATTGGTTGCCCGGCCGGTTGCGCGCGGCTGGGATACGCGAAGAGATCCCTTCTTCGAGGCGCGACATGCTGACGTGTCCCGTGCCTCATCGAATTAACAGCTGTTTAGGAGTTATTTATTGCATTTCCAAGCGAAAAATATCTCCGTATTCTCGTCCAAAAAAAAAAGATCTCCATATCAGGCCACACGAGGAGGAACACCATCCGGAGCGTACGGCTTTGTATCGCCGACTTGGCGACAGCCAGAGAAAACAAATGGCAGGCCCACCGTACTCTGGAGCGTTGCTTGCTCGTGTCGTGTGGCCATGCATACCGCCAGCCAAAGAATCCAATTGCCCTCATCCATTCCACACAAACCCTTCCGAGACGCGACGATCCGTCACGGCGCCGACCGCGAGACCAGGGAACAACGGGCGTGGGACCAGCCAAGAATCACCGTCGAATGATTCCCGTCTAAAAAAAGCATTCGCCATCCACGCAGGATCTCTCACCTTGACACGCAAGCTTTTTATGACCGTGGCGATATATATACTCACACTTTATTAACCACGCCCGTTTATTACTTGCACGAAACGAAAACGCAAGCTTTTAAGAGAGAGAGAAAAAAACCCACCGGAAAGGATCGGAGCGTAAGTCTCGGAGGGAAGGCAGGGGTGTGATCGCAAGAATCCGGGGGCCTGTGTGTGAAATGGAGGGAAATCCTGGGGCCCGCGTGGGGAAGCAACGACCGTGAGAAGCGGTAACTCGAGGCCGCAAGGGGGGATGGGATGATGATTCACCGAGGAAGTGTGTGAGAGACGTCTGGCCGCGAGCTTCTCGCGCTGGCTGGACGCGACGTGAGGAATCGGCAACGCAGCGCGCCCACCCACCCCAGGCGCCGCGCCGCGTGGTCTCTCTCTCTCTCTCTCTCGCTCCCTCCTCCCATCCTGTGCGGTCCAGCTCGCAGATTCCATTCGCCCCCGCCGCCGCCCGTCTATATATGCTGCCCCGGGCGGCCGCACCTCCGGAATCCAGATCCTCCTCCCCTCCAGTCGCCCACCCACCCACCGCCTTCTCCTCTTTCTTCTTCTTCTTGTTCTGTTCGTGTTCTTCTCGGCTTCCGGTTCGCTGATTCCGCTGCGAAGATTCTCGGTGGCGGTGCGTGCATGGGGCTCGACGTGGCGGAGATCGGGATGGGCCTGGATCTGGGGCTGGACCTGAGGCTCTTCGCCGCGCGGAGCGCCGGCGGGATTGCGGCGGCGGCCGCGACCAAGGGCGCGCCGTCGGGGATCGAGGCCTGCATCAGGAGCCTCGAGGAGGAGCGCCGCAAGATCGAGGTGTTCAAGCGCGAGCTCCCGCTCTGCGTCCGCCTCCTCGCCGACGGTGAGTACCTCTTTGGCGTTGCGTTGCATCGTTTTTCTTTTCTTTTTTTCCCTTTCTGTTATTTCCCCGTTCTCCGCGTCGTGGTTAGCTGACGCGGCGTGCGTGCGCGGTGCAGTGATCGAGGAGTTGAAGGAGGAGGCCGCGAAGAAAGGCGGGGATCTGGAGTTGAGGCCGGACGACGGCGACAAGAGGAAATGGATGAGCACCGCGCAGCTCTGGGTGGACTCCGACGCCAAATCAGAGGTAAAAAATCATCACCGCGCTGTTTTGTTTCGATTCCTTCTGTTCTGTCATCGAATGCTCGAACTTGGTTTGTGTTACTACTTGTTAGGAATAGGATTGAGAGGTTTTCGATTTTTATTGAAATAGACGTGTTATGTATATGTTTACAGTGCGAGAAAAAACAAAGGAATCAGATGACCTCGCCGGAGCCCAAGTTGCTCAGTGCCCCCACACCGATACGGGCTGTTCCGGCGGTGCCGCCACTGTCCTTCACAAGGGATCATGACAACGCTGCCGGTACTGTCAGCCTGCCTGGTCTGTCGTTGCTGCCGCCTGCCGCAAAGACATCACCGTCTCCGGTCCCGGCCGTTGATGAGCACCGGCAGAACGTCCCCGCAATATTTTCTGGCTCCATATCACCATCTGGTCCTGGTCTCAACTTGCACGCTCAGACTCAGACTCAGACACAGACAAAGACACAGCAGCAGCAGCAGGCGAGGAAGGCGAGGCGGTGCTGGTCGCCAGAGCTTCACCGGCAGTTTGTTGCTGCCTTGCATCAACTCGGTGGTCCACAAGGTAAGATTAGCAACCTACTCCATCAATTTACTTTTTGTTCCAAAAATTACAATTAACACTGGTAGCTATAAAAGCGCAATGGATATTGGAGCCTTACAGAATTATTGCATCGTGATCGCAGTTGCTACTCCGAAGCAGATCAGGGAGGTGATGCAAGTGGACGGGCTCACAAACGATGAAGTAAAAAGCCATCTGCAGGTGAGGAATTATCCACTTAATTTGTCAAGACATCTGAGTATTGTCCATTTATAGCTATATATATCTTGTTTGGAAACTAATTTGGTCATGTCATGATCATACTCAGAAGTACCGGCTGCACAACAGAAGATCACCCGGCGTGGCTCCAGTGAACCAGTCGATCATGCTGGTGGGTGGCCTCTGGGTTGCTCAGGATCAAAGCAGCTCACAGTCAGGGTCTCCCCAGGGCCCCCTTCAGTTCTCTGGGTCAGGGGTGGCCGTCTCCGCAGCGACCGTTGGCGGCGACAGCAGCAGCAGCGACGACGATGACAAGTCTGATGAAGGCTATAGCCGGAGATGATTGTAAGGTTGCGTTTGCGAAAGATCGGTTGAGACTTGAGAGTGTAGAGATAGCATCGCAGCTTTGCAGCATCCGTGGCAATAACAGATTCATCAGTCAGGGAGAGGCTGTAGTGCAGATCCATGCATACAGGGAGATTGGGTGTTGAGCGCCCAAGAGATGAACTGATCATGAGTTGGGTTTGTTGTCATGTACATGAAAAGCTGATACCAGTTTTCATGAGGCTTCTTGACTTTAGTTTCCGGGCAGGTCCCAAATTTTCGCCCTGAGAATTATATACATATGCGAGATTCAAACACTGTTGTCTGTTGATTTCTAAGTTATTATCATCTTTTTTATTTGAAGATTGAGCTTCAGTAGCTTCATTGAAGCCTATAGACTATAGTCATGTTTTGGATTGTGAATACTTGTTTTGGTGAATCATACGTCTTTTTCGGCGTCTCTGAAGTTTGAGCGTAGCTTCAATGAAACATATAGTCATGTTTTGGATTGTCACTTGCCGCTTTGTTGAACCATGCGTCCTTTTCCGCGTCTCTGAAGATTGAGCTTCAGTAGCTTCAATGAAGCCTATAACTATGTGATAAAGTTCAGTAGGATTCCCTGAACTATGAACCATAGGGAATCAAGTACCTTAGCTAAACGACACCACCATAAACCTTTTTCGATCAACATCCATACATGGAAGTAGCTAAAATTTGCACCGTTCTTTCTCGAGGCAGGTAGGTTTGCTTCTCCTGCCCTGCAGGTCTGTTGCATGCGTTCTCGGCCTTTCACGTCGAGTCGGATACCCGTAGATCTCCGATAAGTTGCACGTCGTTGTCTCGTGCATGCCCCGTCCAGCACTCTTTACCTCTTCTCGCAGAGAGTCGGAGTCAAACAATCGTTAACAACTCTATGTCTCTATCTCTGTCCTCCCAATGCTTATCCGGAGCTTAGTATAACCCGACGCATTCAGAAGCACGTTGCCGGCCGGCTCGCTGCCTTATTTGAACAGAAGATTTTGGAGGGGTTCGGTTCGGTTCGGCCGCATCAACTGGCACATGGAAAAGAAGAGAAATAAAATATCAGGGGATTATTCTGATTCTGATCAGCTCGCTAGCATCGCTTGGTTCGCAAGGCGCTTTCAGCGTGCGAATATTCTTGCGGTTGCTTGCAGCATCTGCATCGGGGGCCCGTCCTTTCCTCCGCTGTAAGATGGATGGGTGCGGGGTGCGGCTGTGGCCGACGCGACGATGGTGATAAGCTAGTTAATTGAGAGCGTGGGTTAGTTGCCAATTTGTCATTGGTCAGCTGGTGCTGAGAAGGAAAACGCATGGTCGCCGCTCGATGTGGGCAGTGGGATATTCGGTGCTCTCGAGTCTGCTCCGGCCGGTCTTTTGTTGTTGCTGGACGCAGGGACAGCTAGCGGTCGACCAATCAGGCAGCCGGAACCGAATTCGGCCAGCCTTTGCTGGTGGTGCTGACTCTGATACAGATAACAGATTCGAAGAAACAAGAAACTTGGGTCCCTCAGAAAGGACATGGAAAAGGAGGAGGAAGAAGAGCCTGTGTTTCTCGCTCTGTTTCCCTGAATGTGTGAGCGGGAATCTCGAAGAGAACATGAGCGACAAAAATAGTTAAATCTGTCGAATCTGTAAAAAGTGAATTTGCGCGTGTGTTCCATTTCTGACATCTTTTTGCGTATGTGAATTTGATGTAGAAGAACAAAAGATGAAAAAACTACGTATCTTTGATTGCAAAGATAAGACAGCGACTGAAGTTTTTTTTTTTTCCTTTTTCCTCTTTGGAAAGTAGGTATGTGTTGATAAAAAGGACAAAGGAAATATAAGGCGTAATTCCACTTATAGCCGTTTAGTGAGAGTATGAGGCGTCAACATGGCCTAACCCCAGTCCTTTACCGCATTTCGTAGCTTTGCTTCCCCATTCCTGGGTTTTTCTTTTTAGAAAATTCTTTTAGATTGCTGGTGTGGTGTGGTGTGAAATTCAAACGCCGTTGCCAAATTTAAGTGGCGAGACAAATGGGCCGCATTGTTTGTGGGCATGTGATGGGCCGAGCTTAGTAGTACACTAAATTGGGCTGGGAAAGGCTTCGGCCCACAGCTCGAGAATTTCAATTTCGTGGCAGAGTTGGAATTTCAATTTTGCACAAACACAACTTAGAGCATCTCCAGCAGATGAGCACGCCATCGCTACTTTTACCTATTTTCCCGTCCAAAACCTGGCCTCAAGCAGAGTAGGCAAAAGAACCTCCATCCCTGTTCACTGGCTATTGTGCTAGATCGGGCACCCAAATTTGGCCACTGCAGACGCCTGGCCATCACACACGCTGTGAGTCTGACATGCAAGTCCCACTCTTCATGCGTGATATGTTGCTCCAAGCGTGCGTTCTCTTTCTACACTTCCGTAAATTCAAAAAAAGTCACTATAGGAGCTTCAAAAATCATGCCATTTTTCATGTAGATAGAACAGACAATAAAAAACCCATTTTAACTAGGATCAACTCAAAATGTCTAATAGATTTTAAATTAAAATTATCCAAAGTTAAGACTTTATGGGCTTGTTATTTGAACTTTAGGGTGCCAATTTAATTTCAAAAAATGAGTCAAAAACATTTTAATTCATGTTAAATCGAATGATAGCAATAAAATGTATGCCAATGAGATTTGGAGGGTGAGATTGCTAGTCTGTTGGAGCGACGAGTAATATGGAGAGAGAATCTTTTGGAGTGGATAGCTAAATAAAGATATAGAGGGTCAGATTTTGCCAGACTGCTGGAGATGCTCTTATAATGTGTAGCCAAAATAAAATAAAGAGGAAAATGGCTAGTTTTCAACACATGGTAATTCTGAAAGGTAAAGCATTCCGTTTATTTGTAACTGTATTTATATATGAGGTGCTAAAATAGTTAGAAGTGGCTTAATGTGGTAAAAAAAAGTAACAAGCCATTGATAGCATTATTCGATTTTAAAAACAACTTGTCATCAGTATATAAAAAAAGCAACTTGTCATTCGCATGCATATATTCCTTTTACTGGCTTAATTATGTATCCTTTCGATACACCGTGACTATGAAAAAACCCTATTGTTCATTTGTTCGATAATCAGAACTAGTGTTGTGGAATATCAAAATACGCAATACAAGATCTCCCATTATAAAGCAACTTTAACACTATATACTATTCATAAAACATAATTTTATATTTTTCTTATGCTGGCATATGTGTGCTTTGCATGCATTATTAGCTGATTTTATTTGGTTTTGTCTTTTAACTTACATTAAAAAAAAGTGATGCAAGGGTGTTGTAATGCAAATATGCTAATGCTTTTTAAAATATGTCACATCTATCTACCTAAGCCAATAAAGAAGCTTGTGATCTCGTGTATGGCAAAAAACATATACACTAGTTTTAGAATTTAGTTACTAACAATAGGAGGCCACTCCAGGTGCTAGCCACTCATCAAATTTCCTTTAATCGATTACTAATTTCTACCACAGTTCACTATTTATACATCATTAAGATTGGCTGGAATTTTTACATAAACATTAGTAGGGAAACCCCAACCTATTTTTGAAACTTTCTTTTATTCTAGTTGTTAATTCGCTAGGGATTCAAACGCAGGTTTGCTGGATGCACCTAGGTGCTCTACCCAATAAACTGTAAACCCTTTCATCACATATTAAATGGAATTTACATTTGGATTAAATGGTTTATATCCGAAAATAAGGTAAACTTAGGAACCACCACCAAAACTCGGCAACACAAAAAACAGCATACAAGTAGGAAGCTCCTACTCCCTCCGTCCATAAATAATTATCTTCCTCACTTATCAACTCTTCAATCAATTATATATAAAACTATATTAAAATTTATGGTATAATATAAATATCATTAGACGGATATTACTATCTAGTTTTTTATAAAAAAAATATTTGAAGATTTTAGATGTTGCACATATTTTCTACAAATCTAGTCAAGCTCGCAGCACGAACACCTAAAATGTCACTTATTTAGGAACAGAGGTAGTATGTCATATAACTAGAAATACAAGCAGGTACCCAATGGTTCTTTCTATGACTACTAAATAATTACGATGACATGTCATTCTAGTTCAATTCTACTCCTAAATTAATTAGGCACAATGGGCCATCCTAATTTATTTTATCAAGTTTTTGGTCGACCCAATGACCCAAAATAAATATAACTTAGATCCTACATATGACGCCTACTAAGTATGTGCTGTATGTGTCATCAATCTGATGGTTCTAATCTAATTTGAATAACAAAATAGGTAACATCAAGATAGTATTCCTCTGTCACCTACTCAATGTGGCCTCTCGACTCATGGCACTATATATAATAAGCTTTATCACAGAGTTGATATAAATAATAAAGTAACATGTCTCTTTTGTAACCTAGTGCATAGAGACAATATCTCTCATGTTTAACTGGTTATACCACTGATTCAATATGAACAACGCAACGGACAATTAATTTCACATAGTTGCACAAAATATTTGTTCTAATTGCAATTTCTAACTTTATATTTAATTCCTCATTCGAAACTAATCTAAGTTTCTCAACAACGCCTCTTTTTTTTAAAAAAACAGATAGGCATCCTAACCTTCTCAAAGAAATGCAATTATCTGAGAATGCATCAAGTGTAATCGTGTTACCAAACATGGTAGCACCTAAACCGTTGCATCTAACATCTATCCGAAAATATAAATAGAGCATGAAAACATCTATCATCATACAAAGTTTGAAGTTGAACAAAAAATTATGCAAATATATATATATATATATATATAGGATTTTCCATATATATATATATATATATATATATGAAATCATCATTTGAATAGTTGTGAGCTGTGGATCAAACATGAATAGTTGCACTGACAACCTGCATATTCAAATGTTGATTTCTCTTTTCTTATATTTTTGTTGCATAAATTTTTGTTCAACTTGAACTTGGCATGATAGAAGTTTACGTATTCCATCCATTCATATTTTTAGATGATTTTTTGTGCATCGGTTTAGGTCTAATTTAGAAACTTCAATCCCTCTAGATCCCATATTTTTTCCGGGTGGATAATGCATGTAGATATTATTTTAATTGCCATGTTATTTTTTGTCGGGGTTTTTTAATCTCTGGATTAGTTATTCACAAGCTCCCAAAATGGTTTCCACAAATGAAAGCTCTTCTTGCATTTCCTTTTATGACACAGTCACACAGATCCAATAAATAAAACCACTTCCACCAGGCAGAGGCAGCAGCACTCAAGCCACGAAAGGCTTGCCTTTCTCTCTCCTGGTCGGTCAGTGACATCACCAACTCGTCGGAGAGAGAGAGAGAGAGAGAGAGAGCACGAGCCGTCTTGCCCGATTTGAGAAGAGAAGAGGACTGTGGGAGAGGCCTGAGCGAGGGAGGGAACGAGAGCGAGGGGAAGGAGCAGGGATCCTGCGCCCGGGACCTCGGGGGCACGGAACCCTACAAACCCTAGCCTCCGTTGATCGCTGTCTCAGGCCATGGCAGCGCCGGCGCCGGATCGGGCCGCGCTGACGGTGGGGCCGGGCATGGACATGCCAATCATGCACGACAGCGACCGGTACGAGCTCGTGCGCGACATCGGCTCCGGCAACTTCGGCGTTGCCCGCCTCATGCGCGACCGCCGCACCAGCGAGCTCGTCGCCGTCAAGTACATCGAGCGCGGCGAGAAGGTAACGCGCTGATCCCGTTCTCCCTCCCCTGTTGGTTTCAATTCAGCGCTGGTTGTGGTTGATTAATCAGTCGTCGATTCGACCGCACGTTCGTTGGTTCCGTTAGTGCGTCTGCACTTGGATGGAGTATTCGATTTGGGATTCTCGCAATTAGTGGTGAATCCTGTTAGGGGAGGGGGCGGAGGGGGTTCGTATCTTCAGCCGAAGGATATTTTGTGCTATTATTTGTTGCTCTCGTGAATATTGGATGTAGTTTTTTTGCTCTTTGGTCCATCTGATACGGTGAGTATCCTTGAATTATACAGTTTTGTTTCGTTTGGTTGTGCTGTCTTGGAGCTAATCAAGCATTTGTTAATTAATTCACCAAATAAACAAACTTATGCTGATTTAGTGCCTGCCTGATAATTGAATCAGAATAACAATTTAATCACCATGCCTGCTTAAGTGAACTTCATAATTTTGACGCGTCTCAAGTAGCAGGCCAGGTGGTCGTGAGCTTGGACTTACTGCTTAACACTTTAACAGCATCAAATACAATATCAGCAAGCACTCAAAGAAATTTTCTAGATTGTGTGATTCTTTATTGAGTTTATTAAGGAATGCAGTTATGGCCGATACTTTTCTTTTTCCTAGGAAAATGGTATTTTGCATCTGTGCTATCATGGGGGTCGAACGCAGGTCGCGAGCATCACACCCCCATGCCTCCACCACTATGATGTCGCAGGCTATTTATTCAAACTATATCTAGTTGGATTTATTTATTTGAATTTGGTAAATATATGGTGTGGTCTATGATTAGTACTATTGGCATAGTGAATCCTGAAGAATGTTTCCCCATTCTGCTGTTGCATAAGAAAAGAATAAAAATATTTCTTGTTTTGAAGTGCTCCCAAAGTCCCAAGTCCCTATTTTTTCAGGTAATGATTAAAAATAACACAGGTAACAGACTTGTTTTGAGTTTGGGACTATACTTCTGTACTTGTTGTGTCCTTATACTGGAATTCCCTCTTAGTCCTTGATGTTAGCCATTAGGCGTGATCCATTGCTCCTATATATATTAATCCATCTGGTAATAATGCTCCATAACTCTATAAAACAGCTAACTACTACAACTAGAAGACACGAGTGTATGTATTATTAAAAGAAATGTAAATATTATATGAACATGGCCCAACAAAATATAATATAAACTTCACAAAATCACATTCCTGGAAAACTATAAAAAATTGACAAAACTACACTTTTAAGCGATAATTTCATGGAACAACACCCTTTGCATAGTATTTTGCAAAAATATAAGCATTTCTGTCATATACGGTGTGACGGTTTCACAAGCATATACTGTTTCTGTTAGCTAATATCAAGGGAGTTGCTGTCTTGTTACACTGCACAAGAGCTGTCACAATTTGATTGCATAGCAAGATTGAGGACGAAGTGGAATTCTTTTTTATACACCATGAAGTGAAATGCATAAATAGTCTCATTCCATTAAGTTCCACCCAGGCATGCAATTACATTGACACGTGTAAGCTCTTTACTGAATGGCCACGTTTTATCCATGTATATATCTAACTGGAGGTACTTATGCAATTTTTTTATACCATTGCTTTACTCTTGCTGTGGCCAGCTGTTTTTTTAGTTCTTGATAGAAAAGCAAAAAATCAATAATTTATTGAATTTATGAAACTAAGGATAATTGAACAGATTGAGGTTATTTCCCTTTGCTTTTGGCTTCTACCCCTGGGAGACCATCTTCGTTTCGTACTAGAGGTCCAATTATTTATGATCACTATCAGTATCCAGACTTAGGCTAGGCCTAATTTTATGGAATTACCTCCCTCCCATTCATTTAGTGATTTTGTTAAATAATTATAATGTTCATGGTTTATGCAAACACGAGTCTGTTCCTTAATCTATTTTCTTTTGTGCATTTTCTTGTTCTCTCATAAATGCTAGGTAATCAATTATCACTGTACTCAGTTGTTTCGTTTATAATATATATTTCATTTGTGCAGATAGATGAAAATGTGCAGCGCGAGATAATTAACCATAGATCGTTGAAGCACCCTAACATTATTAGGTTTAAAGAGGTGAGTCAGGATTGTGATGCTGTTTTTTCCCTGGCCTTATGCCATTAACATTTCTGAAATATATTTCTTATGTATGCCTAGGTGATTTTAACTCCGACCCATCTTGCTATTGTCATGGAATATGCCTCTGGTGGTGAGCTTTTTGAGAGAATCTGTAAGAATGTGCGATTCAGTGAAGATGAGGTTTGTGCTTGCCACTTGGCTCATCCTTCTTGATACATATCTTTCTTGATACTACCAAATGCATTTATATGTATTTTCAGGCTCGCTACTTTTTCCAGCAGCTTATATCAGGAGTAAGCTACTGCCATTCAATGGTATCAATTATTTTTAATGGCAAACCTTCCATCAACTGTTTACTCATTCATGCATTAGGCTCAGCTGTGTTTTATTCATCCTTATTTTCAAGCAAGTATGTCACCGTGATCTGAAGCTGGAGAACACACTGCTAGACGGGAGTGATGCTCCTCGCTTGAAGATATGTGATTTCGGTTATTCCAAGGTAGTTCCTCATGTCAAGCTAATCTTATGTCTTATGGTATTGGTATCTGATATTTCTGTGTTATGTTACCTACGTCTGTGTACTGGTTTGCAACCCCTTTCTGAAAGAGCATCTGAGACTTCTGAGTGGGTGTGCGCGGGGTGTGGTTGTGCTTGTGCCTGTCCGTGCATGTGTGGAAACTCAGTAACATCAAAGTTTCCTTGTTTAGCTTGATGTTTACATTGTCATAGAATGCTTAGCATGCTCCTGTGGTTTTTGTCGGTTCTTTCTAATGAACAACGTCGTGCATTCTTTATTTTCTGCAGTCGTCTGTTCTTCATTCCCAACCAAAGTCAACCTTTGGAACACCTGCTTATATCGCACGTGTGTGTGTGACTGTGTGGCACTCAGTAACATCAAAGTGTCCTTGTTTAGCTTGATATTTACACTCATAGAATGATTGATGATCATGATCTTGTGGTTTTTGTTGTTTCCTTCTATTGAATGATGCCATTCATTCTTTATTTTCTGCAGTCGTCTGTTCTTCATTCGCAACCAAAGTCGACTGTTGGAACACCTGCTTATATCGCACCTGAAGTTCTATTGAAAAAAGAGTATGATGGCAAGGTACTTATGCTATCACTTTCCTACTAAATCATCGATACTTCACCAACCCATCTGTATCCGATACTCTGATACTCTATATATATTACCACCGTGTTCTTTTTCTAAGTCACATATTGCCGTACCTGTATTGTGTATGGTGATACATTGCTTTCCTATATTGAGAATTGTGTTTTTGGGAGTTGGGTATACCTTCACGTCAGTGCACCGAAACTCCATAAACATGCACTAGTGATGGCATGGTTGTGTGTTGTGCGTCCGCGCTTATTTGTATGAAACTTTCGCTTATGATTTGTGCATTAGCAGCGGTAACTGTCCAGTAACTTCCTATATGAGGAAAGCTTCTCCTGCTGACGTGTTTTTTTTTGGACAAAACAGATTGCTGATGTATGGTCATGCGGTGTAACCCTTTATGTTATGGTTGTTGGTGCTTATCCTTTTGAAGACCCAGAAGAGCCTAAGAACTTCCGCAAGACAATTCAGGTAATCTTAATTTGTTTTGTCATGCTTTAGCTATGTTTTATTTCTGTATACAAGTTGAGTGCATGCAAGAGTGTGTGTGCATGTGTCACACGTGTGGGTGTGTCCTATAACATGTCAAAATGTCTAAACTGGATCAGCTACTTCCATGTTTCTATATGTTTCACTTTACACATTCTCCCATTTTAGCTAACTAATGAGCTAACAGTGGCATTTTGTTGCAGCGTATCTTGAATGTTCAGTATGCGATTCCAGATAATGTAAACATATCTCCAGAGTGCAGGCATCTAATTTCAAGAATTTTTGTTGGTGACCCTGCCATGGTAAGTCCTTGTATGTTGTAGCCAGGCTTTGATCCTTGCTATCAAAGTTTCATAAACAGGCTTTTATCCTTGCTATCATAGTCATAGGTTCATAAATCAGAAGATACGTTGTTTCCAATTTTAGTCATATTTGTGTGGTTTCTTGATATTTCTTGTTGTATAAACTATGCAGCGGATAACAATCCCTGAAATACGGAACCATAGTTGGTTCCTGAAGAACCTTCCTGGTGATCTGATGGATGATGATAGCATGAGCAACCAATATGAGGAGCCTGATCAGCCAATGCAGACCATGGATCAGATCATGCAGATTTTGACAGAGGCCACCATTCCACCTGCTTGTTCTCGCAGTATAAATGTACTAGCTGATGGATTAGACATGGACGACGACATGGATGATCTTGAATCTGACTCGGATCTTGATATTGACAGCAGCGGTGAGATTGTGTATGCTATGTGAGTCGCATCCCAGATAACCATCTTATCAGTCGACCAAAGAACCGATCAGGCATGGGGTGCCCTGATTTTGTATACTCTTGCAAAGAACTAGCATCCTTTTGTGAAAAATCGTCCTGTTGTTTCCCGGTTTCATGCAAATGAAGTGTCAATCCTGTTTTGTGGAACACAGTGTTGTAGTCAAACTGGAGCTCACTCCCCTTGGGAAACTAGCCGCCTCTTGTTTCCTGTGTACTGCGGTTTGGATACTCTCAAGCTTCGACTTGTGTGTTACTGTTACATATGTACAAGTAGTTTTACTCCAGTTGATTTGTGAACTTTGGACTCTGCTTGTAGTTTTACAAAGTTTAGTGTGTACCCCCAGTTTCTGCATTTCAAGGTTGCGCTGACGGCATTCACATTCATCGTTGGTCCGTGCACATTCGTATTTGCGCGTGTTAGGGCACAGGGCACATCAATACTTGCGTTTGGTATACTTTCACGTGCGAATGTGTTTCAGAGGCATGCCAAATTTTGTACTTGTGGGCGCATTCACAGGTGTGTGCATGTGAGGCACACACAAGAATTGTGTTGTGTGTGTGTGGGGGGGGGGGGTGTTGGGGGGGGGGGGCATTCACATGCGCGTGTTGGAGGCACACGAAAACAAAATGTGTTTATATGTGCTCACATTTGCATCGGAGCGGCGCGGCTGCCGCCGTTACTGTCATAGCTCTCTTAACTTTGTTTCTTCTCTTCATCTCGGCTATATTTCCTTTCCAGGACAACCTCAATCGAAGATGGCTTTGATTTTCCAATTCAAGAGGGCTAGGGCTAGTATCAAATTAGACTAAAATAAAAGGGCTCTCATTTCAGATTTTGCGAAGAAACAAAACTGAGAGAAAAAGTAACAATAGTGATAGCATGCTGGTTCGCGACACTCCGGTACCGTTAGGGGCAAAGTTTAAAGCTATGTAATAGCAGCCCTAGAGGAGCTCCAGGGGTTTGTAGGAGCAAAGGTGGGTAGGGGAGGGAGATGGCGATGCCGGCGGGGTGGAGGATGGGGACAGCGGGTAGGCACAAACGAATAATGTGTGAGGGGGCTTTCCTCTAATAGCTATCGGGAGAGTCATCTCATTGTTTTTTTTAATCTTTGGTTGTTTTTGCAACACGACCTTAATATGAGAGGGTATTGACTTTTAAATACATGAGGTGTTGGAGATTTGCTCCGCAATCCGCAAAAGGATAGCCTAAGCTATAGATTTAGATAGGCGACCGTGGAACAAAGAGCGTGGTGGTAACACAAAAAGGGCATGTTCGTTGGGCTGCAGCTGGTCTGTGCTGCAGCTACTGCTGCTAGCAGAACCGTTGCACAAACAGCCCAGCCGGGTAGCTGCAGCCCAGCTCCAGCGCAGCGAACAGATCCAAAGATGCAAGGGTTTGGATAGGGCCCAGCCGAGAGCCCAACATTGTAGCCTTGAGGCCTCCTAGTAAACTAAAAAAACAGAGAGGACCAGATTACGTGGGCTTATATATGTTCCATTCTCTCCATCTTGTGGAAGATAGATAATCCCATTCATCTTTAAAGGATAGTTTGGCCCAATTAGTTTTCACAAAGTGTTCAACATTACCCTTAATCACGTTCAATGCTGGTAACGTCTGTCCTAGGAATAAGTTCTGCCAGCAAATAATTATTAACCTCATAATTTATCATGCCTTCCTCCCTAAGTTCATCATCAAGAAAGTTTAATCCATGTGAAGACGCCAAAGCAAAAGTGAACCGGGTTTAGAAGCACCAGGTCTGGCTTATATAAGCTTCGGACATTCCCAACTTTTCACTATTCATTCTAATTTTTCACTATTTATTCCAACCTTTTACTATTTCTCCCTCACAAAACACGTTTTCCAGCGAATGCTACAATGTCTTTTTATACTCCTATGTTTTTTTCATACAATCTAAACAATTCTGAAGTTCCAACTACTCTACTCTAATTACGCTTGGCTTTTGGCTTGTAGCGGTAATAAAAAGACCAAGGACCGACAGCAAACTGGCGATCCAGCAAGGATCCGGAGGGGAAGCGAAACAAACAACGGCGTTACCGAGAGACAGGATAAAGCCTAGCTAGCGCGGCTCCAGCGCCATTCTAGAGAAGAAATCGGCAGCAGGCTTGTCGATCGATGCTGTCCGGCAGCAGCGTCAATCGAGACGGAATATTTACATGCGCGCTCCGGCTTCCGAGGGGCGCCACCACCATGCATGCCGCTGCTTCGATTGGCATGGACGCATGGTAGCTCTGCTCGCTTGCCGAGTTGCCCGTCGTCTCTCTCGTCCTCAGGGCTCAGGCTAATGTGTTCAGGGCTTACGTAGAGTGTTTCCGGCGACGGATGGACCGTGGACGGACGGATGCATGCATGCTGTCTGCGTGGGAGGCAGCGACAGAACAAAAGGAAGCGATCGTCTCTCTCTCTCCTATCCTATCCATCCACCAACCCACAGCACGCACTGGCAAGGCTGCATGCATCTCTCAGCAGTCAGTAATAGCGGCAGGGAGCTGGTCGATACAGTAGGCAGTCATGCCGGCCATTGGTCGCGCACTGTGCTCCTGTGCTGGAGAATCGAATCCCACCTGCATGCTGCCGTTTTAGCTAGTGGTAGGCCACCACACACGACGTGCACCAGCACAGCATGCATGTACATACACCTTCCTAGCTAGGGCAGCCGGGGCTCCGGCGGGCAGCGGTACAGCCTCCATGTCCGGATGTCCCTGGCGGGCTGCCCCCCCCTGCTCTCTCTCTCTCTCCCCCCCCCCCTCTCTCTCTCTCTCCGTACGTACAAGCACTGTCTCCTGATCTGAATACGTGTATCTGCAGCATTGGCGTGGCATGCATGGCCAGTTCAGTCCCTCGCCTCGCCGCTGCTTTTTTCCCTCTGGGCACTTGACTGCGCCAGCGTCGTTCTGATCCGATATGGCTCATCTGACGGCCTGAGCCGACTGCGTTCTTAAAGGAGACAAACCCCTCTCGCTCCCTCTCTCCGGCACGTCGTGTACTCGTGTTTAAAGGAGATGCAACGCAGCAACGGGCCGGCACGGCGAGGTACTAGTCACGGAGCTCGGTCCTGGACAAGCTCAGAAACAAGTTTGAACGATCAATGTTTTGGCATGCATTGGTCCCGTTTTGATGCCCATGTATGAATGTATGATGGTCCGATCATGTGTTAGTAGGAGTATATTACTATACCTTTTGGTTATCATTTTGTAAATGCTTAGTATCTCAATATCACACTACCTAGTAGTATGCACGATGAAGCTGGACTCACTGCCTTAACATGCATGGGTGCATCGTAAATTACTCGGTGCTTTTGCTTGTTACCCAAATCATTGGATGACAATTACGGCATATATGTACATATACTTGTTAATTACCCGGGTCCGAGGGTTGGTAAAAGTTGAAATCCTCTAAGTACTGACTGCTACACGCATTATATATTGGTGATGAGAGCTTCAAGTGTTTACATGGCTGTCCGTGTTGTGCGTTGGGTATCATATCAGTAATTCAGTACTTCTCTAGCTAGCCTGTTTGGCAGGCGATCACAAACAAGAACACGAAGAACAAGTCATTTAGATGGGAACACAACTAACTAAAAGAGTGAGCTACTATTGTAGGAAGGAGATGTACATGGAAGATGGATATCTCCCTATCTAAAATCAAGCGGGTGTGCTGCCGAACTGGATTGCAAGTCGACAACAGCCAACCAAAGGAATCACCACAAAAAATTTTTTTGAAAGATTAATCACCACAAAAATGCCGGCTAAAATGGGGAGCCAACAGACAAAGTTGCTGTTTTTGCAGCAAAAACCTGCTGCTGCATGCATGCAATTATGTACTAGTGTACTACTGTACTTGGGAGTTTCCATCAGAAACAAAAGTGAAATTTCCAGCGATCCCAGTACTGATACGTACTGACTACTGAGCACTAGGTACACGTACTATCTTTGTGTAGGGAATGCAGGTTTAAAAACACACATAGAGCATGCACTTCAGAGGCTAGACCATTATGATCGGTACAAATTGTACAATCCACGATCGGCCTCACGTAAACACAGGAAATACAAAGTTATCGTTCACTCCCTACTACTCTTACACCACAAAAGATTGGGAAGAAGGAACGTCAAAAGATATTAGTACTGATAAAACTCTGATCCACAGTACGAAGAAACTAAAAAAGTTACTAATTCCCCATTTTCCCACTGATCGATCAACAAAAAGAAACAGTAACTAAAACACCCTTAATAATTCACCTCCCCCCGATCGAGTGCTCTTCATTCTCACTCAAAACACAGTCAAACCGCAACAAACTGATCAACAAAAGCTACACTGAAAAGCTGAACTGATGACTGATCACGTACTAGCTAGCTAGGGTGTCATCCCGCACGTCGGGTTCTCATGGGAACGCGCCGTTGGGGGTGGGCAAGTCCGGCCACGCCACGGACATCGCCGCCGGGCCGGCCCAGTACTGCATCTCGGGCCCAGGTAGGGACACCGGCGGGAGGTCTAGCCCGACTGTGGCGCTGCTCAGCGCCGCCGAGACGCTCGACGTCACCGGCGGGAGTGAGGTCGCCGCCGTGGTGCAGGGAAGCGACATCCCGCCACCTGGCGCGTCGTACTCGTGTGGCCTTCCCCCGGCGGCGGCGCTGCTCACCACCGCGTGCAGCTGGTCGCTGTAGTAGCTCGCCGCCGGAGATGACGACGAGGGTGGCAGCTTTAGCCCAAGGCTTGACAGCACATCATGCTGCCCCAACGAACCCATGCCGACCTGGTGGGGGTCCATATGCGGCGGTGGTGTATGGACGGGACGCGACGCCGGCGCCTGCGGCGGCCACAGCGACGCCGGCGCGCCACCGGCGGGATTGCACGTTCCCGGCAAGACATGGAGCGGGAGGTGGCCCATGGTGGTGTCGAGGCCGAGGAGCCTGTGCATGTTGCTCCCGCCATGGCCGCCGCCATGGACGCCCCTGGCGCTGTTGAGCAGCGCCATGAGCTGCGCTGCTGCCGCCTGCTGCGACGACGCCCATGGGACCGGGCCGCCGGGGCCCATTCCCATTCCCAGGCCGCCGAGGCCCAGCGACGGCGACTTGCAGGAGGCCACCGCCGCTGGCTTGACGACGGGAGTCGGCATGGGGCGAGGCTTCCGGCAGCCGCCGCCGATGGGGACGTTGCGGAGGGCGCCGCCCTTGGTCCAGTACCGGCGGCAAGTCTTGCAGAAGTGGCGAGGCTGGGTGAGGTTGTAGTTGTTGTAGTAGCAGAACTTGGTGTTGGACGAGTTGCAACGGGGGCACCGCAGCGGCGCCTGCTCTGCCGCCGCCGCGCCTTGCTCTTGACCTTGCGGCGAGGATGTCGCCGACGTCGACCGCTGCTGCTGGTGGTGGTGGTGCTGCGCCGACGAGCGCGACGAGGTCGAGGAGGACGAGGTGGGGGACGGGTTGGAGACGATGGGGTGGAGCAACAGGGGAAGAGATGCAGGGTTCCCGTCGTTCACGCTCTTGAGCTGGTCCATGGCTGCCCCTCCGAGCAGTTCTTGGATCATGGTGATGGATGGCGAAAACTCGATCGATCGAGCTCGAAAAGGCTTCTTGAAGCAGAAGGGGATGGGGGGTTCTTTCTTTGTTGGAGATGGCAAAGGCGGTGGTGCGGTGTGGTTGCTTTCAGGTTCTGGCTTTGTGGCTTTGAATCAGAGGATGGGGGTGTTGGGGTGGGGCAATGGTACTGGGGTTGGGTGTGGTGGTTTATAAAGAGGTGGGAGCTGGGTGGGGAGGAAGAGAATGGAGGATCGGATTGCCGGATTGGATTGAGCTAGGGCTAGATGTTTTGTCTCTGTTCACAACTTGGGACTAAGCTTTGTCTTGATGTGTAATTACTTTGGACACTTTGTTGGCTGCATGTGGGTAGAACCAGGGTTTTAGGAACGTACTAGTAAGATTGTAGAATGTGGGACCACCGGCAGTGCCTTTGGAATGATGAACGGTAGGGTTCACTTGACAGTTTGGAACACTGCCATGTTTAGTTCTAACTGACCAAGTTGTCTCTTTTTTGTACCCATATGCAGGTTATCATTGATCCCCTTTACCCCATTATCTAGCCTAGACCCTAATTTTACGGATGGTTTTTACCACACACACACATACACACTTTTCCCTTTACTGAAAATGTAGAGCCGATTCCTTAGCGTACTTTTCACCAAAAGAATGACTAGCCGTACGTAGAATGCTAGGGAACCACGTACGTATGCGTCACGGTGACAAGATGTATCATCGTGTTTTGAGTATACGGTCCGGCAAAAAAAGAGAGAGTATATACGGAGGTGAGCGTGAGTGGAGCCCGTGCATCACATTCAGCGAGCTGGTGGTACGCAACGTCATGATCAGCGCGGTGCTCGGCAGCGTGTGATCATGGCACTCCAAATCAGAGAGGCCGGAGCACTAGAAGTTGCCCCAAGGGGGAGGGATCAAATCATCACATGAATTTTCTAAGCCCAAAGGAAAGGAACACGCTCATGAGCAAATTGCCAAAAACTGGCTAGCCAGCCGTGGAGACGGTCATGGCCTCATGGGATTCTTCATTCCCCAATCATGCAGTCAATGCCCGGGATCGGAGAGGCCACCCCCAGAGACCGCAAGAGTACAAGGCCATGTGTCGTTGCCAACGCATGCCTCAACAGCTATAGCTGTGGTGGCTGCCATCTTTGTTCCAAACGAGAGAGAGGAGAAAAGTAGTATGGCTGCTGAACCTGACAATTTGGGGCCTTGGAAGGCTCTAAAAATGGGCTTATCGCCCACCAGCCTGGTCGGCTGGTACTGCCTGCTTGACCATCCCGGGAAATGCCAGAGATCTGTGAGTGACTCACGCCTGAGGTGACAACCCGCCTTGACCCTCTGCAATTTGGTTTGAACAAGCCACGGCATGCATGCAGATGTTCTTGGCATGATGCCGTCATCGGTGTCCCTAATCACCACTGCATGCTTACAATGTCATGGTCTTGCTTGTCACATTCCAAAACATTTGCAGATTCAGGAAGAGGACAAATGCAGAAGCTACAATGCAAGAAACACTACTGGCCGGGATCGGAACGCTTAAAAAACATTAGGGCATTGGAACATTTTTAGATTAAGCAGGGGATTGGAACATGGACATGGTAGGCATGCTTTGAACAGGGAGACATGGCTATCACTTGTTTAAATTCCATGTTTCTTGTTACGGAGAGGTATACAACTGTGCTGAGTTACTGCTCATCATATATCAGTCGCAGACTCGCAGCCCATGAAACTTTGGCAAGGATTCCTACGTGAACGTACTAGTAGCACCATGTTGCTACAGTGCTCCACAGGGCAACTGGCTTTTGTCTGGACGTGGCAAAACGCATATAACCAGCACATGTCACGGCACGCGTGTTACCATACCGTGCTTCCTTTTGCCTTCCCATCCGCTGCCACGGCCCATGCATTCCATGTTGCTGTTGTACGCCGCGCCGCGGGAGGCAGACTGGGGGAAATTTGGAATCCTTCGTCCCTGCTGCAAAAGCGCATCCGGCTCCGGCCGGCATCCGGACCGGTCGCCTCTCGGCCTCGGTCGGTCGGCGTGGTGGCCCTTGGTCCGAGGCCAGTGGGTCCGGCTCGTAACGCACGCCTGTCGTCATCACGGTCACGGCCATGCATATCGTTTCCCTTTCGCAGAAGATTATTCACCAATCACCGCCACAAAAAGGCCGAGAAAGAAAAAGCGCGTCTCCCTCCCTCCCACTGGTATAGCAAAACCCTGCCGAGTCTGTTCCCATTTGCCCTCTTTGCATTGCATGGTTTCTGATCAGAAATCCAGAACGCAAATCCGAAGCTGCTCGGCATGGTTTCTGATCAGAAACACAGGGCCGCTTGTGTTTATCGGTCAAATAACGCCGCGGCACGGCGGGGGTGTGTGCGCTGGAGCGTGCCGCGCGGGGGCGGGGCAGCCCGACAGGCGGTCGTACGCGTCCCCCACGGTGGAAACGACCGCGTGCAGGTGCCCACGGCCCCCCTCACCCTCCCCGGACTCCTGCGCACCATGCGTCTATCTATCTATCTATCTATCTATCTATCTATCTATCTATCTATCTATCTATCTATCTATCTATCTATCTATCTATCTATCTATCTATCTATCTATTCTGACGCAACCGGCAAAACCAAGCCGACGCGAACGCAGGGCAGCGGGCAGCGGGCGAGCAGAGTCGAGCGAGGACCCGACGGGCGCTCGTCTCGTCCCCTCCTCGGTGCGGCGCGGCGCGGCATGGCAGCGGGCGGCCGGAGCAGGGTCGGTCACCTCTTCTTTGGGGCCGACCCGGCCGGGAGCAAAGGCAGGGGTCCGGGCCGGCAAACGCAAAGCGCAAAAGCGACACGCGCAAAAGCGAGCTACTGTATAGCTTAGCTAGCTACCGGCTCTTGTCTCGGCTCCCCTGGTGCTGTGCTGGTGGTGTGCCGATGGATAGATGGGGATTGACTCCTAGAAACCCGGGCTCCTAGTCCTTGCCCGGCCCGGGCCGCCCTTTACCTCGCTGCGGCTGCTTGGCTTCTCCCGGACATGGCGACCGATCATGGGAGGCCGACGACGGAAGGGATGCATCAGAGATTCTCTCCTCGACCTCGACCGACTCGACCCCCTGCCGTGGCTGCGTCTGCTAGCTAGTAGCTTCGTTCCGTGTCATGATGGTACACGCTACACTGACCCCCACTCGGCTAATCTAGCACGAGTAGACGCCGCTGTTCATTTGATTCCTTTTTCTATAACCGCGGGTATGCACATTTGAGTCATTGACATGGTGTTCCTGCTGTTGGAAAACAATGCTGTACTTGGGATCAAAGGAGCACATGTTTCGAATGAAAAGGAAAGCGATGTAGAAGAAGGGAGATCATGAAGGAGTACAATCGAAAGCTCTGTCTGAGTTACTAGTACTCCCTCCTTCCCTCAATAGTTATCGTTCTAGCAACCCACGGAAGAGAGGAATAGTTTGAGAAAATTACCAAAATGCCCTTATTCAATTGGCCTACGAAAGTATATTTGTTTACTCGGAGCCGATACAAGCTGCAACGCTTGGCGGGCTAACCCAAAAATCAAACCAGACGCCATTCTTTGGCCAGACTAAACAACAAATACTTTATGCTTCTATACATACTAGTGTCACCAAAAATCACCACAACCGCCACAACAATTCAAACTCACACGCCAATAAACACCGGCGTTTCCTCTCAACAACACACCCAGTCAGCCCCAAAATACACACACATCACCCATGGCCATAGATCTGAATGCACCACCGGAGGGAGATCAAGATGGAGATGGCCCACTTGAGCATCAGCTTCGGGCCATAGATCTAAATGAGGCACCACCAGAGGGAGATCAAGATGGCCTACTTGAGTATGAGCTTCTGGCCATAGATATAAATGAGGCACCACCAGAGGCACTTGTGGACGAGCAAGATGGAGTTCTTCCTGTGCATGAGCTGCATGAATATGATGAAGTCAACCTGCATGAAGGGGAGGAAAACCATGAGTTCTACCCTATTGATCTAAACATTACACTTGAAGATGATGATAAAGAAGAAGGTCTGCATCTAGGTATGTTTTTCAATGAAATGCTCCTAGTTTTCCTCCTCCCTTTACTTTGTTTTATGTCCTTGCCTAGGCTACTGCACCGAAACATGTTTGTTTAGAACTTGTTTTTGTTTTATTTATTCATTCAACCTATTTCATTTTATTTATTTATTGATTCCACTATGCACACATGATTTTGTTCAGATGAAGAGAATGCAATGGAGGAGGATGTACGTGCTGACATGAATGCCATGGAAGAGTACCTGGCTGACTATGGTGTGTACGCTGATGCTGTGGACATTGTCTTCGACCAAGAGGAGTTGTCAGACTCAGATGACGAAGAAGACGTACCTGCGAATGCAAATGGAAATGGACGAAGAACAAACAAAGAGATGTCAAACAGAGAAAGGCAAGACATGTATGAAGCATTACTTGCGATAAGTAACAATGGAATATTAAAAAAGGATAGCACAAGAATAGTTGCTAAGAAGTTTAATGTCAGCCAGCGTACAGTCCAACGCCTTTGGAATAGAGCCCAACAGTGTATTAGGCAAGGTTTACCAGTTGATGTATCATCAAAGAAGCCTAAACATTGTGGCAGAAAAAAGATGCAAATTGATCTATCAAGCATTGCTAGAATTCCCTTGCGCCATAGAAGCACTCTAAAGAAACTAGCTAGAAAACTTGGAGTGTCAAAAAGCTCGCTGCATAGGTGGTTCAAAAGTGGCCTTATAAGAAGGCATTCTAACTCGCTTAAGCCATGCCTGAGCAAAGAAAATAAGAGGGAAAGGTTGAGATGGTGTATTTCTATGCTTGATCCGAGTACTTTGCCACATGATCCTAAGTTCATTAGTATGGATAATATTGTCCACACAGATGAGAAGTGGTTCTACGCCACAAAGAAGTGTAAGAAGTTTTATTTGCTAGCAGATGAGGAGGATCCACATAGGACTATACGAAACAAAAATTCAATTGGCAAAGTCATGGTGTTGGCAGCAGTTGCAAAACCTTTGAAAGATGCAAGAGGTAATCAAATTTTCGATGGGAAGATAGGCGTGTGGCCTTTTGTGAGGAAGGTAAGGTAGCACAAAACACTCATTCCTAACCTATGATCCAATACATATTTTCTATCATTATGCTATACAATAGTTGTTTTTTATTCCTTTGTTTAATCAAACCCTGTTGTGGTGTGTGCTAGGAACCAGCAAAAAGGCACAGTCGAAATAGAGGGAGAGGAACACCAGTGACCAAGTCTATCAGCGTTAATAGAGATATAATGCGATCATATCTGATTTCTAAAGTGCTGCCAGCTATCAAAGCAAAGTGGCCTAGAGAACATGCACACAGGACTATATGGATTCAACAGGATAATGCAAGAACACATGTATCTGTGGACGATCCACATTTTGCTCGTGCCGCAGCAGAAACTGGACTTGATATCCGCCTCATGAATCAGCCAGCAAACTCACCGGATATGAATTGCCTTGATTTAGGCTTCTTTGCTTCACTCCAATCGCTGACATACGATACAGATTCCAGGAATATGGATGAGCTAATCAATAATGTTATTGAGAAATTTGATAATTATGATCCAACACTTCTAAATAGAGTGTATCTGACCCTACAAAGTTGTATGATTGAGGTTATGAAAGCTGGTGGAGGAAACAAATATCCCATCCCTCACATGAACAAGGAAAGGCTGGAGGAGCTAGGCATTCTTCCAGACAGGCTCAGTTGTGATCGTCAGTTATATGAAACTGCAGTTCAGTCTTTGGCCACATAATTCGGGGCTGAATCAGTGAAAGCTTTTGTAAGTAGCTAAACTAGTGGAAGCTTTTGTAAGTGGCTAAATCAGTGGAAGCTTTTGTAAGTAGCTAAATCAGTGCAAGCTTTTGTAAGTAGCTATATCAATGCAAGCTTTTGTAAGTAGCTAAATCAATGCAAGCTTTTGTAAGTAGCTAAACTGGTGCAAGCTTTTGTAAGCAGCTAAATCAGTGCAAGCTTTTGTAAGTAGATAATTAAGTACTTCTGTAATGCAATGGGGATGATATCTTAGTCACTATATATATGTTATAATTCCACACTTCATTTTCTGTTATGCTTGTAAACGTAAAACACGTAGTAAATGGACATCAGATGAGCACTAATTAGCCAAAAGTGAGCACCATTAATCAGCAAAAACCTAGCACCAAAGTTCTGAACAAGCAATACATGTCGATTCCAGGTTTCAGGTTGCAGCTTGATATTGATACGTGAAGTAACATGTGCGTCAGTAATGGATTGTGCTACTCGAAATTTCAATGTGCTACGTGCTACTGTAATATAATTTATCCTATGAAAATTTATTTGCATTGCACTCTGATGTTTTCCAAATATTCTCAAGAGGGAATGGAAATAAGGAGCACGATAATCTCTAACCGCATTTAAGCTTTAAGGACTGAGTATAACCTAGAAGAAATAGATGATGGTGCGGCGGCGGCGGCCACGGCCGTGAAATCAACTCCCGCAGACATCCGCATCATCGATTTTGTCAGATCGGACGGGACCGGGGGGAATGGAGAGCAGACCGGCTTGGATGACCTTCGCGCAGCTCGCCATGGCCGCCTGGCGCCTGCCGCGAACCTCAGCATCGTCGATCTGCACCTCGCCCGGCCGGCCGCTCCAGCCCCCACTCCCCACCGTCGAGGCCCCTGAATCGGATAGGGGACAGGGAGGGATCGGGCCGAGCTCCGACGGCCTTCGCGCCGCTTGCCGCGCCCTCCGCCGAGATCGCCACCGTCGCCGGGTCTAGCATGCACCATGGCACGGTCGTCGCGCAACCTACCGTGGGCAGTGCGGCCAAGATCTGGCGGGAGCTCGCGTGGCTCATCAAGGACGCCGGCCTCGGGGACCTGCTCTTCTTCTCCTACAGCAGGCACGGCACGCGACGGAGGCCATGCCCGTAGTCGTGGAGATCGACAAAATCTGCCGAGAGAGGATGCGGTTCTGATCTGGTTTGTACGTGAGCGGAGGAGAAGATGAGGTATTTCTCCGTTTTTTCTTTCCCAGGATAAGATGGGCTGTCTTTTTCTTTTTTATTTTTTTTAACCTGCCGGCTGTCTTTTTCTCCTACGACGACAACCTTTCGGGGATTTTTTTTCCCGCAGAACGCTTTCGGGGAAGGAGGGAGTAGAAGGGAAACTACTGATGATTAGGACTCAGAGCATGGAAAGGTCCAAAATTGCGGTGTGGATCATGATGGGTCATGAGTGAGGATGGAAAGGAGAGAGGGAGAAAGAAAGACATCATTCAGCAGACATAAACTGATCAACAAGCACTCCGGAATCGGAGTCTGGGCACGCTGAAATCTTGGGGTGGACGAGTGGCGAGAGAGGGGCAATGAGAGTCTGGTCATTCGATTGTGCCTGCCCAGCGTACTTTCGGAGTTCGGGAAAGATGAATTCGAGTCGACGGATGGATGCATCGATGGACGGCCGAAAGGACGGGTGCAGGCAGCAGGCAAGCAGGCAGAGTGAGTGCCAGGGGCCTCGTCGTACGGGCCAACACATGTTTGTCCATTGCCCCGCCCGTCGGCGTCTCACCGAATGACAAGACGTGACATTAGGAAACAAACTCTTGTACCCTTGCATGCTTTTTCTTCTGTGCGCGCCTCTCGCTCGCTCTCTCACCTCACCTTCTCCTTCGTCGCGCCTGTCGCCTGTGATGAGAGGAGTGAGCGAGTGACGCACGCAGCTCGATGCATGCAGGCACGTCGAGAAGAGAAGAATATGAGGGTGGGGGCGCCGCGTCTTTTCTCGCCGGCCGGAACGAGAGACGACGGGACTGCAGATTATTCAGGGGGTGTGGTACTGGTAAGCAAGCAAGCATCATGATGATGGTCAAGCTCGGGATTCGTGCCCTGCGCTAAGCTGTTCAAAAAAGGCACGAGAGAGCACGCGCTTGAAAATTGGGGCGCCCCGGCTCGCAATCGCAAATCCTCCCTTGGAACGAGGTGGTATTGCCACCAGAATCTTTCGGTGGTCTCGTCCTCATGAGACTCTGATGAGAGTGAGAGCTGCTCCAACTGTACTCCACACAGTAGCTTGACCACTGAAAAATGGTCGATCCTCACCAACACCTCCGGGCAGGACGTGCATGAAATACTGACTCGAAATACTCATGGCGAATTTTCTCTCTACAGTAACAGTGCCAGTGTGCTACTATTGTTCCGTTCCGTTCTGTCCCTGACTCCTGACGTTTTCATTTAAACACAGTGTTAGCGCACAGTGGTATGATCAGGTGACTAGCTAGCACTAGCAGCTCGTCAAATTTAACAACGGCAGCCGGATACGTCACAGCTTTATCAGATCACCCCGCAGCGCGCTCGCTTTATTCCTCGGAATTTCCACACGCGGGGAAGAGCGCGCGCGGCAGGGCGCAGCCAAACAACGCTTCCAATCCAGCACGGATCGGGGGCGCGCTGCCAGAGGCCGCAACACCACAGCGAGCACAGCGTCGGCCATCGGCAAACAAAGATTCGGGAACCGCCATCATCACGCCAGGAGCACCTGCTCTGCGCCTGCCCTTCCAAGCATATCGATCGGCGCCATCCCCCAAGAACATTCTCACGCATCAGATCCTTGCCCCCCTCAAACTTTTTGTTTAATCGATCGCTGCTCAAGTGCTCATATGCTCAGCGGTCACTACTCTAGTCGCTACTAGCAGGCCGTGCTTGTGATGAGGGAATCAAAGACTGAATCGATCGTCGGCGGTCGGATCACCATGCAGACACACACAAACGCCTTGGACGGCACGACGGGGAATCGGAGGAAACCATTCCGCCCATGACGCGATCCAGGCGAGGTGCTCGCCGTCACGGTAGCCAAGGCTGGCCGGGATCCGGCCGTTATACTACTAGATACTGATACGATACGCTAGCTTATTAGCAACACCGGCCCGGCATGAATCATGAGCGATGTGGGGGGTAAAAGAGCGGCGATCAAGATCGGTGGTCGCAAAACCCAGGCGCATGATTACGGTCTGCCAATGCCGATGCGCGTTAGCGCGGGGATTCGGTGCTGCCCGGACCGGACTCGCTTTTTCCTTTCAAATGTTGAGCACGTCCTTGCGCGATCGATCGTCGATATCTCACATGTGGCAGTGACTGGGACTAGTGGGAGTTGGGAACTGCGCGCGGACTGCGCTTTTGGGTGCAGAGTTGTTTGGTTTTGTCCGTTTGTGTACTCTTGGAGCAGCGATGGATGGAAAACGGCTGCACCGCTGCGTAATGAAACGTGCATATTTTCTGAAGAGGCTCACCCCAAGGTGACTAGGCAAGGCAAGTACAGTTGGCACTTAGGTCATGTTCAGATTCCCAACTATTCACTATTCATTCCAACTTTTCACTATTCCTCCCTCACAAAACACGTTTCTCAGCGAATGCTACAGTGTTTTTCTTATGCTACAGTGTTTTTCCTACAATCTAAACACACCCTTAGCACATCCTGTTCACCTAACAGCAACAGAAATTCAGAGATCTTACGAATCATTGAAAGAGACAAATACCAGAACCTAAACAAGCCAACGAACAAATGAAGCTACTGCGAAACGACCTCGTGCAGACTTACGCCACTGTGAATTTTGCTGCAAAAAAAAAAAGTGACTTCGCTGTGGGGTGCCGTGCAAACTGCAGAGCGGCCCACTGGGTCCAGGAGCCGCGGCACATAAATGGGCTTTTCGACCCATGGGCCTCTGTGTGCACGGTGGAACGGTAAGGCAGCAGCGATGGCCGAGCCTGCGGACTACTGGGCCGAAAAGTTGTACATATTGTGGGCCAGTCTGCTCCAACGGTTCGCACACCCCCCAGCCCCCAGACTGCCGTCTTGCCACAGCCCCGAACTCCCGAACCGCGCCGGCGGCCGCTCCCCATTTCAAATTCCAAACCCCCGTGTCATCCCTCTCCGGCCTCCTCCTCCTCCTCGGTGACCCAACGCAGCTCGCCGCCATCCTCTAATCCTCACCTCTCCCCCCTCCCACGGCGGCCGCCTCTCGCGTACGATGGCGGCGCGACAGGAGTGGAGCATGGCTGACTTTGAGATCGGGAAGTACATCGGCGAGGGCAAGTTCGGCAAGGTCTACCTCGCCCGCGAGAAGCAGGTGGGTTCTCCGAAGCATTACCCTCCAATCCCCCCGTTTCCCCATTTTTTTTTTCGAGGCTAACCTGCGTGCGGTGACGATCCAGAGCGGGTACGTGGTGGCGCTCAAGGTGACGTACAAGGCGAAGCTGGAGAAGTACCGCTTCCACGCGCACCTGCGGCGGGAGATCGAGATCCAGCACGGGCTCGACCACCCCAACGTGCTCCGCCTCTTCGCCTGGTTCCACGACGAAGAGCGCGTCGTCCTCGTCCTCGAGTACGCGGCTCGTGGTGAGCTCTACAAGGTCCTTCGCACCGCTGGTCACTTCTCCGAGCGCACCGCTGCCACCGTAAGAACCCCCTGCCCCTGTTCCTTTCGATGCACTGTTAGTTTTTCCGCAAATTTTTGTACCTCCTGTTGGATTGGACCTATTGCCCTTCCTTCTACTGTTTATGACTTCGTTATGTGAGCCTGAATCATAATATTAGAAGCAAACCTCTTATGGCCGCAATTGTACGATATTTGTGAGAAGAAACACAGCGGGCTCCCCTACTGTTACTATATTAAAACAAAACCAAAATAACGAAAAGAGGAAGAGAAGCATCTGTACGAACAAAGTGTTAGAGAACAAAATTATTACTTGATTAGGTCTTAAGTTGACCATTTTATTATATTATACTTCTACTCAAGTCATGAAAGGTCTTCAGAAATGCCCCCAACTTGATTTTACTCTGATATCATGTGTAATTCATTAATAATTTATTCATCTATACTGGTTTCCTATGCATCAGTTACAAGTTGAAGTTACAGTTCATAAAGCAAAGGTACTTGAAGCAGTAAATTATTTATTGTTTGTAAATTTTTGTGCCATTATATAATTGCCAAAAGGTTTTTGGGTTTGGATTTTCGTATTATCTGTTTGCAACATTAAGTAGTCTTACTCTTAAGGATTTCATGTAATACTAGGCAAAGGATCTATCCAAATTTAAGAGTTAAGCTAAAACAAAGTTTTCTATGAACTGCCACCCATGTATGGCTCATGAAGTCCACTCTGCGGTTTACTCCCCTCAGCCTATACATCTATACATGAAACAATGTGAGAGTACATAGCATCTCCTTTAGCATGACTCTGCCTCAGGTTGTGATAATGACATTAATGGCCAAGAACATGTGTTGGCATCGGCATACCAGGCCCTAGAACATGATATACCTTTGCAGGTTACCTTCTGATATTCCGTTCTTTTTTTAGATTCTGACTTCACTGAACCTTACATGTTTAGTACATTGCAAGCCTTGCTGGTGCACTGGCGTACTGTCACAAGAAGCAGGTCATTCATAGGGACATCAAGCCAGAGAATTTGCTACTTGATATCGAGGTCGGTTCTTCGTTATGCACTTGTTGCACACTTGAACCTCAACACTGTTATCATTTCCAGCCCATCTTTGATTTGTGCATTTATGCTGATGTTATTTATTGTTGTGTCCAAATTGAGTGGTGATTGTTGTTTTCTCAACCAGATGATCTTGTTTCTGCACAACAAGAAATCTGACGTAATGTGTACTGTAAACTCGCTCAAGAGTAGTGCCCATACTCTTTACATCATTTTGTTATACTTTTAATAGGTTGATTGTCTTCCTTCTGCTCTTTTAGCTTTAACAGAACCGTTTCTGAAACTTTGCTCAAGAATCTAATCTATAGCTAATATCTTAAAATCTCATAGGGTTGAAAATCTCTCTCTAAACGTTTGCTCTTCTGTACATATGTATATTGTGTTTAAAAGTGTTTCACTATTTTGTTTGTAAACAACACATAGTGTAAGACTTTGCTATTCTGAACTGTCAAAGCTGGAATGGTGTTTTGGATGGGTAGACAACAAACGGGAAATCAGCTATCAAAGTGTGAAATTCAAGGCACTTTAATAGTGTATTATATGAAATTCAAAGCTGGAATGGTGTTTTGGATGGGTAGACAACATTAAAACGGGAAATCAGCTATCAAAATGTGATATTCGTTACAGCTCAAAAGGTGTAACCCATTTGCATGTAAATTGTGCTGGACAGCATGCCGGCATGCCGCTATGAAAAATTTGGAAACTCATAGCTAGCTGCAAAATTGTTAGCTATGTTGCCTGCATCTGAAAGTTGATAAAAAATCAAAAGATATTTGAGGACTGATCGCTCCTTCCACCGTCTTGAACTTTTGATGCATCAAGTACTGAGTGTTGATGTAATAACCAGTTAACTTCCTTCTTCTCCAGGGGCGGCTTAAAATTGCAGATTTTGGATGGGCAGCTCGGTCAAATGCTAAACGGCACACGCTCTGTGGCACAATTGATTATCTGGCCCCCGAGATGATAGAGAAAAAAGCTCATGATCATGCTGTGGACAACTGGACTTTAGGAATCCTGTGCTACGAGTTCTTATATGGTTCACCCCCTTTTGAAGCTGATGAACAGGATGATACCTTGAGAAGGTATGGCCTGAAGCATCTCTTTTCTTTTCCCACCTATCTTCATTCCTAAACATTCTGTGCCACATGAATTTTGTGCAGGATAGTTAGAGTGGATTTGGCATTCCCTTCAACTCCTTCTGTATCTTCAGAAGCTAAAGATCTCATTACCAAGGTAACATCTAAAATTATTAGTTAAATCGATGGTTATGGGCTATGGACTATTTGACTTAAAAGTGTGATTGTGTATGCAGCTTCTAGTGAAGGATTCAAGCAAGAGGCTTTCTCTTGAAGACATAATGAAGCATCCATGGATAAGAAAGAACGCAGAGCCTTCTGGGAGTTGCATTAAGCAAAAAGATCTAGCAAGAGATAAGGTAAATGATAATTCCTCCTTTTGTTTCTATAGGGCGTATGAGGATGTGTGAAAGCAAACTTCATGAGTTCTGACCAACATTAATCAAAGTATGTGCATTTTTATGTATGGAAGTTATATCGGTAATTTTGTGTCTGATAATATGGTTTTAATATTGTAACATTGATATTATACTGTAAGAGAACTTAATGGTCCAAGTATGCTCTTAAAGTTGAAATCCTAATATTCCTTATAAAAGGAAATGGTGAGTAGGTGAGTGTGCAAGATATCTTCTGATCAACACTCCAGTAATTTGCTGAGCATGGAAAATATTATTTTGGCCACCTAGGTATGGTATTCTTGTGAAACTTCACCTACTTTATCTTTGTGATATCCGCTTATATTGAGCTGTCAAATACAATGATTTAATGATTATTGCACTGATAAGAGTCAGTCCACGTTAAGGTCCAAAAGATCTAGTATCTATGGTTCATTTTTTTTTAATCAGTCTGCATGTTTGCCTAGATCACTAATGCACCTTTTGCAGTTTGCTCTGCTGACTACTCGACACTTGTAGACAACACGCAATTACCGTGGAGGGTGGAACATCACACTATCACTACGATGTTTTCCTAAATTTCATTTTGGTTTTCTTTGCAGCCTGTACTCATCTGAAAATCGGCCTGTTTTGGCGAAAGACTTGTTCGCCTGTGGCGCAGAAACTTCACATAGACGTTACTGATGTGGCATGCTGAACTCGTGGATTCTGGAGGTCAAATGTGAATGACACTTTGTCCGTTTGTTGTTCTGATAGTTCTGGATAGGGTATGTGCCTGCACCCTTCAGGCTTGCTCCTAGTACAGGCTGGAGGAGTCTGTTGTCGATTGAGGCTGGATGCAGCGCTTGTGTGTTGAGATGTGAAACCTATGCAAATTAAAAACATCGATCGTTAGTAGAGAGGAATGTGGTTTGTTTGTCATCGCATTTCACTGTATTTGTGTTCTGATCAGTACTGAGGGTAGTAGTAATTCTCTGTTCTGTAGCAACGAAATACGGAAATGACAATCGTGGAGGCTTATTTTGTTCTGTTAAAAAAAAAGGAAAAGAAGAAGGATATATGTCATGATTCACTTCAAAACGAAATACGCAAGCTTCCCGGTCAATATGTCGTTGCCTCGTTGCCATCGGTAGGGTTCGTCTGCCGGGCGCCGCTACGACTCGAGTAGAGGAAGCTGCTCAAGTTAGCAAAGCCGCTTTGGCCTCCAAATTACGTAACGCGACTGTTTTCTGGGCCCACACGTCAGCCTTTGCTTATACGGCTTCAACCATCCACGAGCGCACCCACCACCCCAGGAGCCAGGATTCATCGTCGGCTCTGCTCTTCCTCCTCCGCGAAGTGATCCCCTCCCTCTTCGGGGAAGGAGGCCTCGAGAGACCTACCCTTCCTCGAACTCCAATCCTTCTAGACCCTTCCGGATCCTCCAGCCCCCATGGGCTCTTCGCCCCTCCCTCTCGCCTCCCTCCTCCTCTTGGGGCTGCTGCTCATCTCCGCCCCATCCCCGTCCGACTCCGCCTCGCTCTCCTTCCTCACCGACTCCTCCAACGCCTCCATCACCACCTTCGCCGACCCGGAGCTGGAGGACCCGGCCCCGGAGCCCACCTTCCTCGAGGAGGTCATCGACGCCGTCTCGGAGAAGTACGACTGGGACCCAGACGCCGAGGTCAGGGTCTGGCCGCTCGACGCCGACGCCGTCCGCGTCGGGGAAGTGCAGCGGTACGAGTTCCGGGCGCGGGCGGGCGGGGTGGTGGCGCTGGCTCGGTTCTCCGACGAGGCCGTGGAGTGGAGGCGCCCCACCTCGCCCGCGGTCGAGGAGGTGGACGGGCCGGACGGGATCGATGTCATCCCCGGCGACGGTGCGTTTGGATTCGGCACCGGTGTGAGGGACGTGGAGCTGGTGGGTCCGGTGGAGTTGAAGCTCGCTGGCAACGAGGATGGCGTCCTCGTCGAGCTCCAGTTGCCATCGGTGAGTGGGTCTGCTCCCGATTTTTGCATCCGATCAGTTGCTTATTTGTTAGGTTCCAGTAATGGTTGGTGTGGAAATTGTGATAGTTCCAGGCCTGAATGGTTGGGGTTTAACAGCTGAGTTGATTTAGCAGAAGCTGTTATAGTGTAGCAGTACATCTGCATCTACCCCCCTTATTTAGTGTCTCTGATGACTGCACATTGATTGCTGTTGTGCAGTAGTTAAGCGTTAAATATTTACAGACCTTGGTTTACTTTGTCTTTTGTGTGCAAATTCATGTGGTATTATGAGGCTTCAACATTTTTTGCCCAAAATTTTGCTTGTTTTGGTAAGGTAATTGTGTAGAATCAACACACAGCTTGGTTCAAGGTGTTATTCTGGTTTGATTTTATCGGGGCTATCTATTAATGGGGCGAGTCTCCCTATTAATGAACCCCTGTACAGTGATTTAAACGTATTTCAATATATATAGTGTATGCGTTTAAGTTTAGTAGATATTCATTGGCACACATAATATAGAAATCTGTTGCTAACTAATACGGATAGAAGGCAGTTTTATTGTGTATTTAAAGTTTGGAATGTATCTTTATCCGTTTTTTACTACCTATAATGAACATTGTGGTATTATCAACACATAAAGGCATACACGTTGCATTAGCTCGCTAGCTGGGTTTTACATATTTGATTTAAAACTACCAATGTCGTTTTCAATTTTTTGTCTTACTAGTCTCGCTTTCAATTGTCTTGTGCTGTGCTGAGTATGTGACAATATGATTTGATTTTCTTGGTTTGCCATGTATAGTAATCCAATCTAACAAATTAGTAAGGTCTACATCTCCACATCCTGTGATGGCATCTATTTATGAATTAACAACACATTCATAGGCAAATTTAGTCTTCCTGTTTGTAGACTTTTGACCATCCTGTTTTTTCTCAACATGTGTTTCATCAACTCTTAGCATTAGGAAATTCACACTTTAATTTCTCCATTGATTGCTGCAGAATCTTATATGCACCTTTTGTGCAGGGGAATGTCACATATACAAGGCTTAAGAGGATACTTGTCACTGATGGTGTTGGACTGAAGGTAATTGGTGCACAGAAAGTTTCACTTTCCCACCCACACAGTATAGGTCTTTTAGTAAATGGAAGCTTGCTGACTAGTAGTAATAACGGCCTAAGCCAAATATGGCCTTGGAGTTACTCAACCTGTGCCCCACTACTGCAAGTTGGTGTTGTAGGATCAGTCGTAATTGTTGTGCGTCAAACCAGTGTGTCTGGAGGTCATGTGAAGACTGTGTTGACGTCACATGACACCATAGAGTTATTGCCGGATAAGTGTCATGTCAATGTATCAAATCGGTTGATCTCAGCATGCTTGTTCTGCTCGATTAGCCCAAGACTTGTAAAGCTTGAAAGGATCTTGAATACTTGGTTTAGCAAAAGAAACCAGGAGAATAGCTCGATGCACTTCATTGAAGCTAAAGTGACATGGATACCTTTGGTGAAATTCCGTTTGGAGCTTGAAAGGGACATCAGTGAAGAGGATTCAATGTGGAAAGATGTTCCAGAGTGGAAAACACAACCTATGGTCCAGCGACTCACCCTTGACATTGTAGCTAAGGTGGAAGATGGTGATAGGCTGAAGGCTATTTCTGTGAAGAAGGCTAGACAGCCGTTCCCTATAGTGGACACTACTACTTGGGGCAGCCTAACTTCAAATGTTTCGTTCACACAGTTCATGTCATTTGTATTACCTCCAGAACCGCTGTCGCTGGATGTAAAATGGTGATAGTTTTGCGCTGATCTTCTCATAGGGATGATAGAAAATTGCACATATACATTGTATACTTGATTAGGCTGGAAGTCTGCCTGAAAAATTGTATTGCTGTAACATCTTGAATTTTGTATGGCTTCTGGCAACTGTGAGTAACGTCTTACATTGTTGATAATGCATTTGTGTTAGATGCTTCAGCTTGTAATTCGAGTGTTCTTTTATATCTGCCTTAGTGTTGGATGCTTCAGCTTGTAATTCTGAGTTATATCTACTGTACAATGGCTGTGTTCTTGCATGTATTGTTGAGTACTATGCCGAAACATGTTTCAATCTCAATTTTCTTTCTATTAACGAAGAGAGCTGCGGACCCCTCAGCCTCATGTACAAAAATTCAGGTCTCGCCGTTTCATAACAGTAAAGTGAAAATATCATGTAAGGTATGCGATAACAAACATATCAAGTATCTTATAAATTCAGGCTTAAACACCACATGATAATATTGCTAGTTGAGAAAAAAAAATCCAAAATTTTACATCATACAGTTCCCTGTCTGGTGGAGTACACATTCAATCGGTTGCCCTCCCTCGGGCCATTCTGGCTGAGGGATCTTAGATGCTTTCTGTTTCCTTCACAAAGTTTTGGAACACCGTATGCCTCATCAACAGAACAAATTTGCCAGCTGCTAAGCACAGGCATGATGCTCATTCATCTGCTTTGACGAACATGTGTACAGCCATACAGGGAGTACTTTCTTAGGCTACAGAGTATAAGAACTGTTGCCTTGGAAAGAGCATCAGTCCTTAAGGAGGGAAAAACTAATCTGTCAGCCAAAGCTGCCAATGGGCATCTGCAGCAAGGCGGAATCCAACAAATAATAATGCAAAAACCGTGGCTCAGCTTGCCATGTCAGCAAAGCTCAGCCAGAAAAAAAAAGGAAAAAATGGGACTGGATTTTCCATGTGGTATTGCCACAATGAATATCTCAGGGGGTGGCAACTGTGAATTGTGCCATATCATGCTCATATATTGTATCTGTTATTTTCGACGGTGGCCAGTATCGAAGCATAGATCTCCCGAGGATGTTCTTCACTGGAAGCGGACCCCTGCAGATACAGCGCATGGGTTATTGCTGTGGAAATTGGGATTAAAATATCCTCCATTAGAAGTTCAGCATACCAGTTATGTGAATCAAAGCTGTTGTTTCTGTTATCCCCCAGTACAAATACATAGCCTTCAGGCACAGTCTGGCCAAGCAACAATAATTAATTAGCATGTGACAATACTATAGCTTTTGAACATAACACTACTAAGCATGTCACAAAATTATAGCTTTGGAAAATAACACTACTAACTGTATACCCATTTTGATCAACCGATAATATGGCCAGATCATAGAGATCAACTTAGAAAACAGGAATAAATTTGAGATTGCAGCCAAAACAATGTTTCAACTTATCAATTTTTATTGAACACACTGGTTCAACTTATCACATACTTGACATCTCAACATCTTCTTTAACAGGGTTAAAAGTTATTGAGATAGGTAAATAGGTTTGATGTCACATAAGCATGACGGTGTCACGGCAAACTATAGTATGTAAGAAGAGTTGTCGTACCAGTGGATCCATTTCATACTCGGCTGGCTCCAGCACAAATTCCTCATCCTGGACTACTCCATTAACCAACAAGCTACCATCACGTACCTATCAAATACAAGTCACAAATGGATCTTATAACCCTGAAAAGTTGTTTATTAAAAGAATAATGCAAAAATAATGGAAAACAAAGAGGTTACTACCATTAGGATAAAAGCTTACTTCAACGATGTCCCCACCCTTTGCCACAACTCTCTTGATGAAAACATCACTTGAGCTGTAGCCCAATGCCTACAAAAGATTGTTTTATTATAACTAACCTTGATGAACTAGATAAAACAAAAATAGAGATAAGAGATTGTCATACCTGAAGGACTGGTGGTGCACGAAAGATCACAATGTCAAAAATTTCTGGCTCCCGGAAAATGTACGAAACCTACAGTCATGATAGGTGCAAGATGATAAATACTTCTTCACCAACATCAGCAAACAATACAAAGAAAAGAATTCCTATTCATGTAGCATGTTAACATAGTGAATGGGAAACCTTCTAACCTTCTCAGCAAGGATTCGGTCACCAACATCAAGTGTTGGGTACATTGACTTGGATGGGATGGACCTTGGCTCAGCTAGGGATGATCTATACAGCAGCGGCACAGTCACAGCAGCGAAGACAGTCTTTGCATCATCCGAGCATGAGCTCACCCACCTCGAGAGCCAACTGGCCCTCCTGCTTACTCTTGCACCAGAAGCAAGACTAGCACCACTCTTTCTCACAACCCCAGCTGCACCAGAGGCGATGGCGCTGCTACTAATCCCAGCTGCACCTGAGGCGATGGCACCACTACCAATCCCAGCTGAACCTGAGGCGATGCTAGCACCACCAACTAATGCTTGGATGCCCACCTTGGAAGGAGCAGCCACAGCAGGCGACGGCACAGGTGCAGGACCGGAAGATGGGACGGTGCGTGGTGCAGAACGTTGTGATGGTGCACCTGCGCGTGGAGCAGGCGCCGCCGAGGCAACTGCTGGCCGTCCTGAGCCGCGGGACGCCGTGGCAGCAGTGACGATGTCACTGCAGGGGAGCCACTTGGTCGCCTGCAGGAACGGGAGGAGCGCCGCAGGGTTGAATCCGGCTGAAATTGACGGGGACGCCGCGAGGGAGGAAGCCCCCGCGATGCCACCAGTCGAACCCATCCCGGACGCGAACACTGACAGCAGCCCCACGGCCAGCGACGATGGCGGCTCATCCACCGGTGGCTTCGTGGACGACGACCGCAGGAGCAACAGGGAGTGGCCGCCTCCTGCGGTGGCGGCGGGCAGAGCCTTGGGCCTGGGCGGCTTCGGGGGGTGGTTGTGATCCTCGGCGTCATGGGGAGAATCGGCGTGGCGGGAGGATGCGAAGAGGCAGAAGGGGCGGGATAGCGCGTCCTGGATGAAGCGGCACCCAGCCCCGGGCGCCGGGCCAGCGCCGGCGGCGGCAGCGCTGGTGCAGCGCAGGCCGAAGGACGCGGCCAGGTTCTGCGCCACGTAGCCCGAGTAGGACATGGTGATGCGGATCGCCATCGCGGCGGCGCCACGCGCACGCGCGAAGGCGGATACAGAGGTGGAGGGGGGTAATCTTAGGTCGCTGGACCTTACTGGAGATGGCGGCCCATTCCGATCGGGTGGCCGTCGGCGGGAGGGCGCCCGGGGTATCGGAGATCTAGGGTTCCGCGGGAGCGCAGCCGGGCGCGGCTACAAGGATCACCGGAGCGGGAGGGAAGGGAGATTCGAGGAGCGGAGGTGGGTGCCCGGTGAGGTGCTGCCTCGCCGGTGGCGGCCGCCGAGGTCAACGGCGGAGGCGGCGAGGTCGGGGAGGAAGAAGGGGCGATGCGAGTGGTAGCCTGAAAGGCTGGAGGGGAAGCGACGACGCGGCATTTTTATGTCGTTGAGGAGTTCGTGCCTTCGTAGAGGCTGCTCGGATTTTCGGGGATTTTTTACGGGTCGTCCAGCTTGGTTGGAACGAGTGTGGTGGGCGGATAAACTTGGATATGTCGCCATATCGGCATCTTGCAAAGTTCTGGGAAGATAAACCTAAATAAAAAACTTTCTAAAAAACAAAAATACTTCAAAAAAATAAACGCAAATAAAAAAGGACAGTAAATGTGGCACTTGTTTTGGAGTTTAAGGGTTACCTTTCGCGTTTAGATCTTTTGTCTATGTTTTTTTAATTATAGATTTTATAGATATTTTTCAGCAGCCCTTTTTTTTTTGTAAAAAGAGAAGATGATTAACCAAACAAAATTTCAAAGGATCGGGTTTGAATAAGTTACGGTATTGATGACACGTTTTTCAACAAAATTGCAACAATGATTTTCTTTTCTCCGCAAATACAAAGCACGTATCAAGCATTGCATTGCAACCATCGACCGTTAAAGCTCAAATTGTGGATTTCCTTTTTTTATATAAAAAATGTACAGCTGGGTCACACAGATGTACTGACCGCATTCCTTGTAAACAGCGAGGATTACCACGCTTTGACACGGTTCGGTCAACTCTATACTTCTGTTCTATATGCAAGTTCTATCCAGTAATTGATGCTGTACTTACCATCTTCACAGCTACATCAAAGCATGTACAGTACCCAAAAATTCACAAAAGCAACAGTTCCTCGCACTCGAGGAAAAGGGAGTAGGATTTTCAGAGCATCCCACCATCGGAAAAGGATCGGTTCCGGTTCCACTTCCGGTTCAACCCACTACCCACCAGTTTTACGCGCCTCACGGTGACGACACTTTGCTACACCTCAAAGCAAAACAACGTTAGCATTGACCAGTGTCAGGTGGTTGATTGGTTGCTGAAATGTCGAGGAGATGCTTCTCAGCAGTTTCTCCATTCCGAGTCCACGTCACAGATTATCTCACATGGTTGACACCCACGAGCCGTAAGAGAGAGCAGTGCCCGGCCATGGCCTCCAAAGTCCAAACTGCATTCAGGAACACACAGTCTGACTTGCGTTAGAGTTGAACTAGTCCAGATTCCAACAGAAATAAACAACATCTGAAGAGGCACCACATGGTTGGTAAGAACGATTCAGAGGCCAAAGATGAATGCATGATCACCAGCATGGGGTCCATAAACATTCAAGTTACTTTTCTATACAAACATATATAAGCGAAGAATGGTCAGATAGTGCACCCTCAACAAAGGAACTGCCGTGAGCAGTGACGTAGACCAGAGGCATGTACATTAATTTTTGGCCAAGGACTAAGGAGGCGCTAACGAAGCAAGATCCAGACTCAGCTACCCACCAGACTTCGATAACGAAATCACAACGTGCCTTCAGGACCCTACATCAGCTGCTTTTGTGGCATTTTTTAGCACCACATATTGTCGGGTACGTGTAAAAGGGGTACCCTAACTTGGACCCAGAACTACTCGATAACAAGGCCGACAAATGAAGTTGGCCTGGCTCCGTAGCCCAGCAAAGGCCCATCATGACAAACTCCACCACGGCGTTCATCCCGCTTGAAGACCCTCGAGCGGAGATGTCCGTGACGATCGAGCCCAGCCAAGCTCGAGGGGGACGATCACCCTCGAGCGGGCGTTTCCGTCTTGATCGAGGCTCAGCAAGCTCGAGCTTGCGGGCCAGGCTCGAGCTGGCCACGCCGGGAACTACGCCCGGGGCTCTGCGACCCATCAACTCCGGTCATGATGACGCTCCTCTGCAGTCAAAACGAAGGGGATTCACTACACCACGCCATCGCCCACGCCCCGGAGAGGACACCGGTCAAATCCACTCGCAACAGTGGACATCTGAGCGCAATGCTACACAGGTCGGTCCTGGCAGCGATACTATGCCAACCACTCCTTTGACTTTGCTCGCCTCGGATGCGCTACCATCCCCCTCGAAGGAGACTACGGAGGTTCGATCCGGACGCCGTGCTCAAGTGGCCACCCTCGAAGCCGTGAGATGTCACGAGAGGAGCATCACATCAACCGCTGCCATGCCGTCAGCCGGAGTTGGGAGGCGCGATTCCCGCTCGCATAGTGCACGGCGTGGGCAGCACAGTGCACCTCGCAACATCAGCACCACGAACACATGTACTCACGCCCTCCCCCTTGGTCTATAAAAGGGGAAAGGAAGCCCATGCAAAGGGCAGGTTGACGCACGATAGAACACACGCAAAAACACTTAGCCAACAATGATATCCAAACTCAGGGACTTGGGAGCTCATCTCCCTCTCCCGTCTTGCTTGTATCCCCTAGTACGAGCAACACGAAACCGGTGCTCCGCACCACTGCTGGACGTACGGCCCCGTGGCTGGAACCAGGATAAAAACTCCCGTCTCTCCACCCGCCATTGGGGCAACGAGTGGTTAGTATCGCAATCACTTGTTTGTGCCGGTGTGACCGAATCAGGCACCGACACATATAAAGCATGCAGCTTGCCACTTCAGAAGTTAACATGAACCAGTGCCCCTAAAAAAGTATAGATGTGCTGATCTGAGAGCACGGATACTACTGCACCAACAAATAATCCAACGCTTTTGGTTCTAGCAACGAGAATGTGCACAGTCAAGGTTTTAAACGTGTGTAGAAGCGTAAAAATGCGCTGTGCAATAGACCGAAGAAACAATAGGGTAACATGCTGACCACAAGCTGCTCCAGAAAAAGGGAGGAGAAAGGGTTGGAGTCAAATGGACATACAAGAGAAGAAGAAATACACGGCTAGAGATCTCTTTTCCGTGGTTTCCTCCCCTGTGAACAAGTGGACATGCACAGAAAAATGACATCAATTTAATGAAAGAACAAAATCAATCAGCATGATAAGATGACATGTGATAGATCCGACTCCACAAAATTCACTTACAGTAGAAGGTACACGAACAATGCCTGAAGCTGTTGTTCCACCTATATCACTATATGAACATAAAGGCACGGGGTTAAGTAATTCTTACAAATAAGAGAAACCGGGATTATAGTTATCTGGAACATAAAAGCCAAATTAATTGTGAGGATCAGGCAGGGAATAAGTTTAATCCTGTAATCATGGAAACTAACAATCAGGAAAAATATACCATGATTATCACAACTAGCAAGATAACAGAAAAAATGTCAATGCCTTATATGATCATTTTTACTGCATGCAACTCAAATAACATGCCAAACAGCATATAGGGCTGATCGAATTCAAATAAGACCGATGAGTGATGAATATGCCAGAGATATGTGTATTGCATTTTTCACATTTCAACAGAAGAATAAGTTAGTTTTTTATAATTCCAAATGAATAAGGCGCATGCTATTGACCATATATATAAACTTCCTTTTGCTGCTGATAACATGAAATCCCTACTGAACTTCAAGTACACAAATTGTAACTTCTGATTCAAGAGGCCAAATTGTTTTGTGATTCTATCCAGTTTGCATATAGCATGTCATCTATACCTCTGGAATCCGGGTGGTGTGGGGAAGGTGAAGTAGCAAAAGATGGGGTGACATTCCCGAATAAAGATGCAGCCGGAGTGGATCCAGGCACAGGTGTGGAGAATGAACCAAATGGTGTGGACTGGAACACAGACCCAGGAGAACTGAAAGGGTTGGTTAATGGAGCAGGACTTGTTTGCATGCTGGATGGAGGCAAGACGGAAGGCAATGGAAGAGTTGGATAAGAGCTTGGGGGAGTTGCTGCAGTGGGGAATGAAGTTTGCTGTAGCTGGCTCGATATCATTGGCACAGCAACCTGTGTTGTTTGCCGGCCTGGAGAGGATAGATGCAACATAGGATGCATTATTCTGCGAGCGGCTTCTTCTTTAGCTCCCTCTCTTCTATTTGCCTCAACAAAAGGATTACTCAAATCACCCCTGCATCGTCGATCGTTCAGATACCGAGTCCTCATTGTTTCAACACTCCGATGAATATGTTCCACCTGGGCAAACAAAAATATAAGTTTAGTATAAACGAAAATATACCAAGACAGTAGTTCCTAACAGGAAATTATCTCTCTTTTTTACAAAGCCAGCAAAGATAACTAAGGTTGTTGTATTAGAAGGGAGAAAATATAACACGCATAAGAGATATAGACCAGCTGGAGGTACCCAAAAATAATAAATAAAGTATGTTGCAAACAACATGAACACTGTTATCTGAACATTCTGAATGTGCTTGTGTTCTCTAAATGTGCTTGTGTTGCAAAAAAATATACATGATGTTGTCTCTGCAGGGAATGCAAAGTCTCACAAACAGGAAGTAGCATAGACAACAGTGTGTGAGACTTTGCATTCCCTGCAGAGACAATATCAATATATATATTCATAGTGACTGAAGAACTTGATTTGTGATTTTTGTTTGAATGGTAGAAAAACACATGTTTGTTAATTTCTGAAGTATTTGTGATAGCTGGCATTTTGTGTAAGAATTACCTTAGACGCCACATGGATTAGAAAGTCATGGACGTTAGACATAACTTTTGACAGAGACTCCAAAGTTTCTGCAAAGGTTTTATCATCCTTCATTCGGACAAGCTGTTCTAGTTCTAGAATCCATTTGCAGCACTCTCCAAGATTATCCTCAAACCTGGAAACTGTGTGTTGCACAAAAGAAGAAGGCCGCCTTGTAGAACTACTATAACAATGAAAGCTCGGCGACATGGTCAATAGCTGACTGAAATCAGTCTGAGCATCAGAAGATAGGGAGTGACGTGCAGCTCCAGCACTTAACTGCACAAACCTTGGCCTCAGCTTTACATATGAACATATAGCGAAATCTGCGCTCCACATAATTTCTTTGATGACAGTCATTAAGCTCTCAGTGGAAATCTTCTGTCTATTCATGATGGTATAGATAGATACAGCTTCCTGTTACATGAAGAAAACAATTCTTCATATGCCAAAGATTCTCTCAAAGTTTAAGGTGCCACTTCACACGGCTGGACTCACACATTATGAACAACCAATACTTTCAAGCACCTTTTCATTGAAAGTAAGTTCCTCAAGAAAACTTATAAAAGGAGGCAGAACTCTGTCGGACATCCCAATCATTCAGAATTGTCACACCAATTACTTGACAGTTTACACTGTATGTTTCTAAGTGCCCTAGTCAAACCAAAAACACCTTGAAGAGAGCATTCAGGCGGTAGCAGTGCCAACATAAGACAACTCTGCCAGTAAAATTCAAGTTATAACAACTTTTGATGTAAACTAGTAACACACTAAATTATGAAGGCTGAAATATAATTGAAGTGACAATCAAACATGCAATTGCAAATGAATATACTTAAAAAAATAGTATCACTTATAATACACTGATCTGTGAAGGCTGTAACATATACCCGAAGTTACTACTCCGCAAAACATGCATCATAGATTGAATAACTACGAGACAAAGGTAGTAAGACCTACCTGAGTAATCCGGCGAGCATCAAATTCAAAACTGAACGGTGATAAGCCATCAAGGCGGTTGCACTGATCCAACCTTTTACTATCATCTCTGTACTCCCTAATTTTGTCCCTGAAATCAAACAAGAACCAGGTGATCATCATATGATTGTTATCACATATCACTTTGAACGCCGCACAGCAAAAGCTTGGTCCAAGAAAACTCCATCGAGATTTATCCAAAAATCTTCGAATTCATAACCACAACCAGGAGGAAAACCCGAGAAGATCACTGCAGTAGTAAACAAAACCCTACCAGAAATAAATTAAGCAGGAAGTTTCCTACACGGCAGCAAGAAATGTATAAGTGTTTTCCCATGACATCCAGAACACAGTATGATCCATGAAACCCACAATTTTGATCTAAACCACACTATGCGCCATCCATTTGACACAGTAACAGCACAATGGAACTCGATAACCCAATTATTCTGATCTCAACAACACAATGCACCTTCCTCCGTTCACCATACCGAAAAAAACCAATAAACCAACAAACTCACAACTCTGATCTCAAAAAACAGAATGCGCTCTCCTCATGCCATACGCCCATACTAAAGAAATCAAGAACACAATGTGACCGAAGAAATCTACAATTCTTATCTTCTTATCTCTCAACAACATAGCACCCTCCGTTCACGAAATAAAGAAATAAATAATGCAATGCAACCAAACCTCGGAGAAGAACCCCAACTCTGATCGGAAAATAAATGCCACGCTCATCAATCTCTGAACTAGAACAGCAAGCAAGAGTGAAGAGCAAGCTGTACTCGATCTGAAGAAGAAGACCCTGTGAAACGGGGTGCAGCTCCTCCCACTTGGTCTCGTACCCGGCGGCACCCCCATCCACCGTGTACAGCATCAGCACCTGCGACTGCAGCCGCTCCGCTGCCTCCGACGCCCGCGCCTGCTGCAAACCCGCCTCCGCGGCCAACGCCTGCTGCAAACCCGCCTCCGCGGCCAACGCCTGCTGGTGCCGCTGCTGCAGATACTCCCTCGCCTGACGCAATTGCTCCAACATCCTCACCGTTGCATGCGCGTCCTGCAATTGCTGTGCAGTCATTGGGTGCTGATAATCCCCAGACTGTCTCGCCCGACGCCATTGCTGAAACACCCTCACCGCCGCTACCGCCTCCTGCAACTGAGACTGCGACGGCCAAGCGGGCGCCGTCGTCGTCCCTCCCGGCGACGCGTACAGCGCAGCGGGCGCCCCCGGAGATGGCTGAGGCGCGGTGGATGGCGAGAGGGGAGCGGGTGCCTGCGCCGTCGGTTCATCGCGGTTCTCGTCGATCGTCTGAAGGCGGGGGAAGAAGGCTTGGCGGGGCATGGCCGAGCGCCCGCGGCCGGAGGAGGGGGAGTCGGCGTCGGAGAAGCTGAGGCGCCTGGCCAATTCCCGCAGGTCTGGGTCCAGGGAGGACGAATTGCCTCGATTGACGCCAAGCATGGCGGTTCGTTGCCGAAAGGGGAAACCAAGAGGGAGCGCGGCCGGGCAGGGGTGGAATGGAGTGGACGGATCTGCCCTCCGCGGACACGATGAACCGCGAGAGTTTTTCGTGCGGCTGGACAGGGTGGGGGTGCGGTTTCGTGGCACGGCAGGGGCATTTATTGGATTGGATGCCAAAGCCCGGCCCAAGATGACAGGCAAACAGAGTGTTTCAAGAGGAGCTCAACAAAACACACAGATTTTATTCAGGGTATTCCATATACATATACATATACATAAAAAGAGTGGGACAAAAGCTATTCTAGGTTTAAGAGCTGTACAGCACAAAGCAAACACTGTTATACAGTTCATATAGCAAAAGCAGGGAAGAACAACCGAATATGCGAATGTGCAACAGCTAAACTAGTCTATACCAAAGGCCACAGAGAACTTCAGATCACCATGCCGCAAAAATTCGGAAATGGACATCATTACATCAGGATGGTGGTGGATCACTGCATTCAGTATTTCAGTCAGTCTCGTGATCAGGGCGTGGGGTGTACCAATCAGGGTACCTCCCCATCCTTCTCAGTAACCTTGTGTAAGAAGACTCTGGCATCAGGGCATCCTCTTCTTCGGCAAGCTCTTCCTGCGTTTTCGGCAACCCGTCAGGCACAGGGAAAGGCCTTGGCTTCGTTGTTTGCCCCTGGGAGCTTGATGAGACGGTAGCACGAGCTTTCTCGGCCATATTCTTTCGTAGATTTGAACGGTGATGGATGCTATCGATCAGGTATCTCACATCTCCCTCTGAATCCTTCACCATCCTTGTGATCTCCTCTTTGGGTAGCTCTTGCTGTTCAACAGATGGAGAGTTATATGAGACCAAGTAACACACAGTAGTTCAGATATCAGTTGCCGGTGGATCAATTAGTGGATACCTCAAGTTTATTCAGTTCAAAGTATGCATCCCAACAGCTGCAACATTCATCACCTTCTATGGTTGTGCAATAATCTGTATCCACACAAGAAACAAGGCTAAGTAGTTGCAAACAACTTGAACAGATTGTCCTTATCCAAGGCACAAACTCAATTGATATCATATCCTACCTGAACCACACAAGTCAGAAAAAAAAAAAGGTAACCGAAAATGTTTGTGAGTTCAGTCAAATTGTGTCTACGATTCTTCACTAGCACTATATCTTCCTAATTGGAGATGCGTCCAATTTCACAGTTGGGCTTGGACATCATGATTCAGATTATGCATCCATGAAACAATTCTTCGGTTCTAATTGAAGTGTAGCTCTAACAGAAGAGTGTGCCTCTTTACAGACCTTGACAGCACAAGTTGTCAACCAGTCTATGTGCGTTATAAAAGCATGCCCCAGTAAACAATTCAGAGATTGTAGCCTAAAATAAATATACTGAAGACAGTTCTCTCCAAATACTAAGTGCCTCTGGATGATGAGCATTTTTATCATTGTGCTTGTTCACCACCACATTCTAGCCAGTAAGCAATTTGTGATTCAGTAATACTCCGTACACACTAGCTATCTGGTCCTAAAGTTTACAGAAATATCAGTAAATATTTGAACTACAATAGTATGTCGGCCGGGTCTACCTAATTTTACACCAAAATAACATACTAGTACCACCCAAACATACAGTTTAATCAGGAAAACTAAAAGGCATCGACAGGACGCCGCATCACACGCATAAAAAAAATCAGAAAATACGAGCAACGTCGTCGCACCTGTGATCTGGTCCTTGGTGCGCTGGACGAGGGGTTTCTCCTGCCTGAGGAACTCGTCGAGGATGCTGCGGCTGGAGCTGAAGGGCTCCCGCTTCGGGATCGAGTCGTAGTTCCGCACCGCGCGCGCCGCCACCGCGGGCGAGCGCCGCCCGGATGCGGGCGAGGCGCCGGTGGCGAGGTGCGGCGACGGCGACGCCGGCGGCGGCACCAGAGGACGGAGTGTGGTGGAAGACATCATTGCGCTCACCTCTTCGCAGTGAATTCGGTGGATTTCGCGTAGCAGAATTGCGAGTGGATTGGCTCGGGAGAGCTATATAAAGCAGCGGGACCGGCAGCAAGTATCAGGGTCAGAACGGATAAGGATCGGAGCGCATGATTAAACCCAAACCTTTTCCCGCTTTTGCGGACTGGTCCTTCATTAGTATAGAATTGTTATTTTCTTACAAAACAACCTTGTGTTATGTCTTGGTCTTACCACTCAAAGGCATTAAATAATTTTCGGGGACTAGAATGCTTAGAGCGATTTTTGGTGAGTCCCAATCAACGAGCTGCGTCTGCTGCTAGAGTACAAAAGACGCTCTGGAACGACAAAGAAATATCTTGAGATACTTGAGAGATAATTCCACGTCCGTGCAGTCGTGCACGGTGCACCCGGTATTAGACTTTCTTTGACTGTTTCATGGGGCTTGCTTGGCGCATGTGTGCCTGTGTGAGCCGTCGTCGTTGGTTTTGGACCCAACCTGCCGCTTGTATGTCTGTCTGGGCTTCTGGCCGCGCGTTTGTTTATGAACTCCTTGTATGTCTGGGCCCATGAGGAACGAACGTACATGGGACGTTTATGGGCTCCTTGTATGAATCCAATAAAGTTGAGATTCAGCCCGCGTGCGGATGGGCTTGAATCGATAGCGGCACTTAGACGAGTTTTTTTTTTATTGTTGCGAATTTGCACCAACAAACAAACATGGAGAGGGGCGGCAAATCAGACACAGCGGGATTGAGGTTTCTTTTTCTTAAGACAAAAGGACTGGGGTTTCTAAAAAACCCATGGAGATCCAACTGCCCTTGTCCTCAGCGAAAGCCACTGGCGCCAATACTCTAGTGCAATTTGGGAGGCACGAGACACAGCTGCGCACGCTGCTCTCCCCCATGAGCTGTTGAGCTGATCATCATCGCCTTGCAAGTTCTACAGCACGCACGATGTCCTGACCTGGACCTCCTGGCTGCCCAGGGATTAGGGGGCATTAGGCACACCAGCCCGTTCCGACCCCTGGCCGTGTTGATCCTTGGGCCTACATTTTGACTAGATGTTTGGTGGGATCGTCCTTTGCTAGTCAATCTGTTTGACATGGTGGCATGTATATGATTAGCAAATGTAAAGAGGAATGATTGCTTCGTATCTGCAAAGGCGATCATACTGCCAGGAAAGCCACCATTTTTCTCTCGCTACAATGGTGTGCTTACTTAATTCCTAGAGAGAGAGAAAAAATGATGAAGCGAGGAGCTTACTTAATTGCCCAACCATATTAACTCCTTGCATCTGCCTTGTATACTTGCCATGGCAGGTACAACTGTACAAGTACAAAGTGACAGTTTGGGTTGTATTTTTCAACAGAACCGACACCCATATCTGTACATCGTTCGTATAAGACAGTAGTATATGCTGCTAGTACACTATAAATACTTGCGCAGTTAATCATGGAGCCCCGCAGGGTAAGGACATATGGGATCCATGTGTGCAGTGCAAGCTTACAGCAACAGTCTCCAGATGTGCTTACTGGAAAAAGTGTCAACTTTTAATTATTCTGCATGAAAGGGGAAAGGGGACAAACACAGGGAAGCTTTGCCAAAGACAAGATAGCCTGACCTGCTACTCCATTTGGAGGTATATATAGAAGGCAGGTCACCATGCACCACAGTGGATAGGTAAATCATAAAAAGTGGCAATATTCTTGCAACTAATTTTACAAAGCTCTGCTATTGCAGCTGTATCTGTAGCTGTATGGATACGAGTACAATCTTACCTCCAATTGGAGCTGGTCCTGGCTGTGTACCAAAAGGATTGAAAAGCTGCGGTTAGGTGTATATGCTTTGGCCTTTGGCCAAAAGCTTTCTCTGAGCAGTGGCAAAGGGGCTTCAAGAGGAAAACAGCATTATGGCATGGGCCAGTTGGGAGATAGATTTGCCTTTTGACCCTTTCTCCTTTTTCTCCAACACTTTGCCACTCACGGACAGGAGAGGAAGGGAGAAAGATGGAAAACCAGATCGTTCCTCCTGATCTCTTCGTCAGCTGTCAAAGCTTCCCTGTTGATAAGTCCCTGCCTTGAATTCTGGCGAACAGACTTAGCATCATCTAAACAATTGACTGATTGAGTTGTGAACTTGTGCTGTCGAGAGGAATCAGTCTAAACACATCTTCTAGAAAAGAAAGCTATGTGCATCGTATGGTCATCCCGGGCTTTAAACTAGAACGTATCATGGATGCTCCACATGGAGAAGAAAAATAAATAAGGCAAAGATTGCCATCCATGGGCATTGACCTAAATAAGTTTGTTTTGTCATCTGCCTTTGTTTATCTTAGTCGATAATCCTTCGGTTTTTTAAGGATTTGGTCCATTGGCGGCCTTTGGCTGTCCAATAATGTTGCTATCTGGTGCATCAACCGAGTCATCACACCATGATTGGTTTTAATAAAGTCAGACCACTCACGAATGACTTGTAGCAGCTATTCCTGTTCCGGTAGTCAATTTGACACGTCACCTGCTGTATAGGCAAAAAAAAAAAGGGAGGATTGTGTCACTATTCTGGAATTTGGGATTAAAAATTGAAAAAACAAGCTACGTAAATAATCAAAAGGGGGAAATAAAAAGAACTACAAATAATTTATTCGTAAATATTTTCTTGTTTCAGAGGGAGGTTAATAAATAAATGGAAAGGTAGCCAATTAATCCTTGATGAAGTGCGTGAGAAGTAATAAAAGAGCTTCCATGGTGGCCTAAGTAAGTATACCCCATTCGTCCTATGTAAAACTACAAGTCCGGTATTTGAAAGAAAATCACAAAGAGTGCAACATTAGAATTTGGAACTCAAATAGAGCCTACTTAATTGTCCTACATACCTAATCCATTGGTCATTGCCACTTGCCAGTCGTTATCGGTGAAAAATAAAAGGCTCACGCCTAAATAGATGGACTTGGCTACTAATAAGAATACCAATGTTTCCTGGCAATCATACTAATTTATCGAAAAAATTATAGTTTCTCATGTAACCAGGAAGTATGTCCCAATCCAAATGGGTGCGCCGGTGGACACCAGTTAAAATTTGGCCGGCTCTATGTCAGGGCCTACATGTCTGTCTTGCCGGTTGACAAACTGTTGTGCTTTAGAGGCTAAGCTTGACTCACCTGATGTATCGATATTTTGTATTATAATATCATATTTGGAGATCGAGCAGGCATGGTCACCAACGTTGACGCCGTGCGTATTAAAACATTTCCCGGATCTTGAAGAGATTCGTGGATGAGTAGGTAGGTGACGACTGATCAAGGAGTTTGGGCCGAGTTTCCTCGTCATCCTTGCGGTCCAGCCAAGAAATTTATGAGATTTAAACTGTGTGTTCTCTTTCAGTTCTTTGGTTCTTTGGCTGTTTTTTGGATGGGTTATTATTGAATTGCTTGCAGCAACAAGTTCTCTATCAGAAAACTCCAATCGATAGAAAAAAATGTTGACAATTTACATACTAGTACTGCATAAGTGAGTGACAACTGAACATGGTAAGCACGCAAGTTGCAGGCCCTGGCCAGAGAGGAAACCAAGGGCCACGCAACTCCCTGTTCTTGTTTACGCACAGCCAGTGGCGGCACGGCGTTGGCTTGCAGCCGGGGGTTTCGGGTTGACATCGGAGCTGCTCAAAACCATCAGCACACAAAGATATTCGTGCTTACGCAAGGCATCAGCCCGGTTGGTCTCCGCCCATTGCCGAGCCGAGGGGCGACAGGGACCCGTGCCCGTGCTCATCCGAACCCGCCGTGCCGCGAAGGCTCCCTGTGCACGCACGCGCGACGGCGCGAGGAGGAATTCAGAAAGTTGACGCGTCGGTAGCGTCGATTTTTGCATGGCTGCGGCGACGCGGTGGACGTGAACCGCGGCCGGGAGCGCCGGTGCTGACAAAGGAATGTGCAAATATTCCCAGAAACAGCGAAAGTAGCTTGTCCGATCCGGGAGAGTGAAAGCTACGAATTTTACACGATCCGGTTCGATTTCGGATGCGAAAACGGGGACGATCCATCCAAAACTTGACTACGCGTGTGCTGTTCGTTTTAGCGCTTGATGAACGAGTGGCGATCAGCTCAGTGTTTGGCAGTGGGAAGTCCAGCTCCAGCACGCGGTCTCTCACTCTCTCTTATCGACAGGAGTACGAACGTGTTGACACTCGTGGTTGATGCGACCTCACGCATTCACACTGCCAGGCACGCATCGACCACGCTCCGATAGTCCGATGGGTCTGGGGATTGGAATACGAACGCGAACACCGGCGTACTAGAACACACGAACACCGGCCAGAAAAACGGCCTCGTCTCGATGACTCAGGCCGCCGGACGCGATCGGCGCACGTGCTACGAGATCGCACGGAGCAGCACGGTTCGACGGGTTCGTTCGTTAATACGCCCCCTGTACCTAATGTACCGAGGGACCACGAATAGATCTGCCGGACCGAACCGGACCTGGGATGCTCGCCTGGCCTGGCCTGGCCTGACACGGACACATGAACGAAGACGTTGCGTTCTGAGCGTCTGACTCGCGCCTCTCGGTGTGGATATGCGATGTGTGTACGGGCTGACATGGCGATGCAAGAAGCAATCCATGAGCAACAAGAGAATTAAGGAACCACGTTGCTTCATCCAAAAACCGCTGTAAATCCTATCGATTCCACGCATCTAAAATTACATCAGTTCTCTGGCTGAAACCACGGACAGTGAGAAGTTCAAGGTCACGCTATGCCAAGTTATTGATAAGTGATGACTTTGCTCAAATTCCTAAAAGAGGGTTGGACTATGCTGGCATTCCACAAGACTGGGCCAACCCAAGCACTTTAATAGTACGGCTAGGTATCATATATCTAGTATAATCTGTAACGACCCAAATGTTAATTGCTTGATAAGCATTGCATCATGAGCATCATTATGTGATAATATAAATATTTTAGCTTTGTTTAAATGCTTTTGCATCTTTTTTTAAGCAACTCAACTCTTCAGCATAAAAGCTTATTTTGGGCCATGATTTGATACAATAATATTTCCTAAAATATCTAAAAAGGTTTCATAATTTTTGGAGGGTACTAGATGGTCCAAAGTATTTTTTTACAAAGAAAAATGCTAATTACCGGAAGTTTCGACTCCGTGCTGGAAGATCCGATAACCGGCTTGACACATCAATAGTTGCATGGCTGCCACGCGCCCGCGGGTCCCACCCGTCACCCACCTGTCCTAACCTAAGCTGGCCACCCGTCCTCCCTTCTCCCATCTCATTTCGCTCCTTCTTCTTCCTCTCCCTTCTCTCTCTCTACTTGGGAGAAGTCCCCAAGGCTCCTACCAATGGAGCCTCCCCAAGACCCTGCCGGAGCACCATCGGAGCTCGTCGCCGGCGAGCAGCACCACCCCCACGCCGTCCTCTTCCCCAGGCTTGGAGCAAGAAGTTCACCATGCTCCTTCATCCCTCCATTGCTCACCTTCCCCATGTTGAAGAAGCAAGAACAAGCACGAGTCTTCCCCAAGCCTCGCTCTACACCAACCTGCGACCCTTGCTGGTGTCTTGCACGTCACCGGTGAAGCCTCCCTCCTCCCCGTTTTGACCCCCTTTTGCTCTAGGTCTTGCATTCTCGAGTTCATAGAGAAGAATCACTATTGATGACCTCGAGCTTCAAAATCCTAATGCATTTCAAATCCATCACTTGGAATAGAAGCTTGACACTCCCACGAACCCATAGAAACAAACAGCACCCAAAACAAAGGTCGGAGCCGCCGCCGGCGAGCTTTTCTTTCCCGGACGCCGGACTGTTAGGAAGATCCGGGAAAGAGCCGGAAGATCCGATTTTGAGTTCCAGTTTATGTCCGGAAGATCCGATTTCATGCCCGGAAGATCCGGTTCTTCTCTGTGTAAAACCGGATGATCCGATATTTTGAGTCGAAAGATCCGAAAGTCACCTAGTTGACTTATATACCTATGTTTCCAACTTAAAGTATGTTTATATATGATTTTAAGGCATTCTAAACACATATTTAATCATGTCTTTTGCATATAATTTTGCAATTTCAACCATGACATGACCTTATTAGTTGACTTTCTAACCTAGGTTGTGACTAAAACAAATTTGTGATAAATTCAAATGGAAAATGTAGTGACAAATGTAGTTTATTGGGTTTCTCTTGTTATAACTTGTCATGAATTATTGTGTGCACATGTATCAATAATTATTTAGCACTTTATCTCGTGCATTTGTGCAATTTTTCCAATCTAGATTTATTTGTATCATTACCTTGACCCTTGAACCTTGTTAGCCTTTTTCCTCTCATGAGTCATTGCATCTCATATTCATATTCATATTCATTCACAAGTATCATTTCTAATTCGTGCATCTTTAATATTTCGTAGAGCATGACGTTCCGGAGAGTTGCGTTGTGGATCACCAAGTCTCAGGCAGGCACCCTTTTTCAACTATTTCATAATGTTAACTTGCTTATTGTTTGTGATAAGCATCCCTCTAGTCGTTCATATGTGATGATTAGAGTAGAACCTAATAGACATAAGCCTTAGCTCTAGATCAACTTCTAGCTAAGTATGATTGTTGAATTATACGGACTCAGTTGCTTAGCCATGCTTAGCCGGTAGAAGTCGAGAGGTGACAAGGGCATCACCACTCGCGAGATATAGGAATTTGTCTAATCATACTTGGATAGTTGGAAAAGTGTTAAAGATGATGAACCATGAATATGAGACGAGATTTGAGCAAGTAATGTAGGGCCATATTGAGAGTGGAACTCAAATGTTTAGGCTTGCTTGAGTTGATTAAGGACCATACCGTTGATAGCCGCCCTCTTGAGCACTTTTTCGTACAAACCACATGCTTAGTATGGGAAGGGCAAGCCAAGTACCATAAGCCAGACCTTACTATGGGACGGTTTGACATGGGTTGTGATGAGGGGTAGATGGCGGAGTCCGTTACCCCTATACATCTCCGGCCGCCCTCTCATCGTCGGGTGTGGTATGCGAACGGTTGAGGGCATGAATTAATACTTATCCTAGGCCGAGGGTATGGTCGTTGATATTGCGCCTCGTGTGGGAAAAGTTATACACCCCTGCAGGGTTTGAATCTATTGCAATAGCCGCGTTCCTCGGTCATGGCACATGCTCTATGAGGCTCGCTCCAATGTAGAGTTACCGATTGAAGTTCATGGAACATTGAGGTTACGTCATGAGGATAATTTATTATTTATGCAATTGCTTGATGTATGCTTAGATAGGCTAGAGTATTTTGCTTATTCACTTGATAACTATGCTTGCGTTTTATAATTAAATGTTAAAACTTGAATTGCCTCATGCATCCACCATATATAAATGTTTGGGATAAGTCCTGCTAGTACAAAATATACTAACAGTGCTGCCAATAAGTTGTTTTGCAGGTTGCCTTCTTGGAGTGACGGCCACGTTCATCCCGCCGAAGGCGGCAAAGTGGATAAGTGGTGTAGTCGCTCAAGCCTAGGCAGGTGGTGTCCATTGGGCAAAGACATCATTTTTTTTTATAAATATTCTCCAATCTTTCCGCTGCGTTATACCTATGGATCTAAGGAAACATGGTACATTCTAGTTGGATAATAAAATCACCTTAGTTGATAAAAACTCTCATGTACTAGCTGAACTAGGTTATAGTTTTATTTGAGGATTTTGTAAGTTGATCAAGACTTGTAATCCAAACTTTTTAAAATTTGCTCTCTCATCTTTGTGATGGTACTCATGATGTACAAACGGTATGCGGGTTGATCCTGGACGTTGCTCGAGGCGCATACCGGGGAATACCGGGATTATCTTGGTTTAAACTGGGTTGGTCATGGATGATGACCCGGTTTAGGCAAGGTAATTTGAGCGGGCTCCTTACATAATCTACACTTAATATGCATCACCACCAAAAGTGTAGTTTGGATGCTTGCACATAAAGCTGACGGCCACGAATACGCCTGTCTCTTGCAGCAGAAACAACTCGGTAGGAGTTCTTCAGCTGTTTATTTGTTTGCCCCTGCAAGAAACCGCATGAACACGTCTATACTCTCCTCCCAGCCCCCTCCCTGAAGCTATTCCATTTGGGATGCAAATATGCAATGCTAGCTTCACCACACTTTGTACTTGCAGCCACGTACCTCTGCTACAGGACACATCTGTTAATCTGCTCTTATCACTGGCGTGAATCGCAATGCTCGTCGTCAGTTAAGCATTTTGATCATGAACGCCGTCCGCCGACTGTGTCAGGGAGCGTGACTTCAGGAGCATACTTGCTTGATCGTTTGGAGAAACGTGTTTCCTACAGTGATCTCAAGCAACGCAAGCTGGAGGCAACGGGGAATTATCGATCGACAAGAGCTTGCAATTCTTGGTGCTGAAATCGAGAGATCACCGATTCGAATGGAACCTGCTCGCTCCTTTCGCCTTCTGACCAGTTGGCCATGGCGATCATGGTTAGTTTGTGGCTGGTAATACGCTTTCGTTGCACTACTGAATTACTGATTTTTTTTTTGTGGTCGCTCCAAGAATTCTTTGCTGACTGAAAGAAAATACTTTTGCTTGATTTGCTAAATTGAGGATTACTGGTACAAACCGTGGCAGGACGTGCCACTTGCAACTATAGATGGCCATCCATAGGTTGTACGGTACGGGAGCAAAGAAATTAGGGTACCGTTAGGTTTGAAAACAAACATGTGGGATTAGGACTCGAAGTTCCTGCATTACCATCAGAATCAGGCCGGGTCCCATGTAAATGCAACGGGGAAGAAAGCTTTTGCTGAGGTGGACTTTTTCCGAGCCATGGCCAATTGACCATAGAATGAAAATTCATTAACTCCAGAGGGCTGGAGTGAAAACCATCGTCCATGGAGAATATCTTTAGGACAAAGTCAATGAGCATGATCCATCCAAATTCCACTTCATATCTTCTTTCCCAACCAAACCTTTCAGCATAACAGAATATTCAACCCCCATAAGTAAACACCTAGTGCGAAAAATGAAGATCAAATGCATTTGACCGTCCCTTCTTCTTATTTTCTTTTTTCCTGAGAAAATCATAGAAAATGCCATGTGAAACAAACACAAATACAGTCTCCTCCTGGACCAGGTCGGTACCTGCAGACTGTAGTGCTAGCAGTAATTAATGAGCTCACCAGCAACTGCAAATCTGCAACAACTATGAAGGATGCTGCATGCAGCCTCATTTATCTTCAGAGATCGCTTGGATCCAGTACAGATTTCTTTTCCTGTGAAAGGCAAATCTGGGATATCTGTACACTAATTTTACAGATGTGAAAAATACAGCAAAATATGTGAGTCGCCATTAAATGCTCAGATGGGGCCCGCCTGCTTTAATTCCGTGCAGGCGAGTTGGTGTGCTCCAATTAACTCCCCTCCTCCTCCTCCTCCTCTGTCCTCTCCCCTTCCTTCCTCCCTCACTTCCGTCGTCCCCCTTGCTCTGCTCCGTTTCCTTGATCCAGATTCCGCAGCGGCGAGGGCCAACAGCCCGATCGTCTGTATCCGTCGATTCCCCAAGCCCTAGGGGGAACCCTGCTCCGCGCCGGATTCGATCGTGGGTTGATTTGATCCCGAGAATTCGCGGGGGACGCCGGCGGCGGAGAATCGGATGGTGTAGGAGGGAGGGTGGGAGGAAGAAAGGTCTCGGCTTTGTGGGCGGGCGGCCATGCCCATGCATCTGTCGCTATGGAAGCCGCTGTCCCACTGCGCCGCGCTGCTCCTGGACAAGAAGCACCGCCCGCCGCGGCCGCCGCCGGGCGGGTCCGGCGCGGGGTCAGGGAGTGGGCGGCGCCTCCAGGAGAGCAAGCTGCGGGAGGCGCTGGAGGAGGCCTCGGAGGACGGGTGCCTCGCCAAGTCCCGCGACGAGGCGCTCTTCGATGGCGGGGACGGCGCGGAGGAGGGGTCGGTGGGCCGGTCGCGGTCGCTGGCGAGGCTCCACGCGCAGCGGGAGTTCCTGCGCGCGACGGCGGTGGCTGCGGAGCGCGCGTTCCAGTCGCCGGACGCGCTCCCGGTGCTGGAGGAAGCGCTCGCCACGTTCCTCGCCATGTACCCCCAAGTTCGCGTCCGCCGCGGACGTGGACCGCCTCCGCGCCGACGAGTACCCGCACCTGGACAAGGTATGCCTTGACTACTGCGGCTTCGGTCTCTTCTCCTACCTCCAAAGCATCAATCCCGCCGACTCGTCGGCGGCGTTCACGCTTTCGGAGATCACGGCCAACCTAAGCAACCATGCGCTCTATGGCTCCGCCGAGAAGGGCACAGCGGAGCACGACATCAAGAACCGCATCATGGATTACCTCAATATCCCCGAGTCCGAGTACTGCCTCGTCTTCACGGTCAGCCGTGGCTCCGCGTTCCGGCTGCTCGCGGAGTGCTACCCCTTCGGCACCAACAAGCGGCTGCTCACCATGTTCGACCATGAGTCCCAATCCGTGAATTGGATGGCGCAGGCCGCTCGTGACAAGGGAGCCAAGGCATACTCCGCCTGGTTTAAGTGGCCCACGCTCAAGATCTGCACCACCGAACTCCGGAAGCTGATCTCCACCAAGAAGCGGCGGCGCGCAAAGACTCCGCCACCGGCCTGTTCGTGTTCCCTGTGCAGTCGAGGGTGACTGGGGCAAAGTACTCTTATCAGTGGATGGCATTGGCTCAGCAGAATCACTGGCATGTCCTGCTCGATGCTGGGGCTCTGGGGCCTAAGGACATGGACTCGCTGGGGCTATCGCTATTCCGGCCAGACTTCATCATCACGTCATTTTACAGGGTGTTTGGGGCTGACCCAACGGGTTTTGGCTGCTTGTTGATGATCAAGAAGTCGGTAATGGCGAGCTTGCAGAGCCCAAGCGGCGGGACGGGGGCAGGAATGGTGCGGATTGTGCCGGTCTTTCCACAATATCTCAGTGATTCAGTTGATGGTCTTGATGGTGTCCTGGATGGGCTGGAGGATGATACTATCATTCCAATCGAGGAGGGGTCAACGTCTAACAGCCACCATGCATCTCAGTTACCTGCATTCTCGGGCGCATATTCATCAGCGCAGGTGAGGGAGGTGATTGAGAGTGAAATGGACCAGGACAGTTCAGATAGGGATGGTGCTAGCACAATATATGAAGAAAGTGAGAGTGTTTCTGTTGGGGAGGTGATGAAGAGCCTGTGTTCAGTGAGGATGAGTCATCCGAGAACTCCTTCTGGGTTGATTTGGGCCAGAGTCCACTTGGTTCAGATCATTCGGAGCACTCAAGCAAGGGAAATTGGGATCTCCATTGCCAGCGTCATGGTTTTCTGGTAGGAAGAATGTGAAGAAGGCATCACCAAAGGGGACATCGAAACTGTCAAAGAGCCCTATTCATGACAATCATGTTATGTCATTTGATGCAGCTGTGAGGTCAGTATCACATGAGCCAGGGTCTGTGAAGGTTGTTCAAGATGAAGATCATTCACATAATGACATCAAGAATGTCGTTCCCTGTTAGCGAGATTGAAGAAGATAAAGATGCTAAAGGAAATAAGAGGTTCGTAAAGTTTTCTTGTGCCAATGGCCCCGCAGAAGGCAGTGCAACCTCTGTCTTTGGGAGCTATACTGCCCGTGTGAATGGCTCCACTTCGGAGATTTGCTCAGAAAGTCAGGCAAGAAACCAAAGATAGTGCAATCAGAAGGGAAACTGAAGGCGACTTCCGTCTACTGGGAAGGAGGGGAAGCACACAATGGCAGATTCAATGGTGGAAGATTCTTTGGAGTAGAAGAATCTGAACGAGTGTCAAGTATGGGGCGCAAGGTATCATTCACTGTGGATGATAGTAGGGCTCTATCGTAATTCAGATGCTGGGGGAAACTTCTGGGTACGCAATGGCAGATGACGATGACGATGATGCATACAGTGACTATGATGAGCCTCTGGATGGCAGGAAAGAGCCAGAAATTATATGCAGACATCTTGATCATGTGAACATGCTTGGACTTAGTAAGACCACACTTAGATTGCGATACCTGATCAATTGGTTGGTGACATCACTCCTGCAGCTCCGGTTACCTGATTCAGGGGATGGTGAAGGAGTACCCCTTGTCTATATATATGGTCCGAAGATCAAATATGATCGAGGAGCAGCAGTTGCATTCAATATAAAGGACAGCAACACTGGAACATCCCTGATCAATCCGAAATTGTACAGAAACTGGCAGAAAAAAGAAGGCCTCTCTTTGGGCGTTGGGTTTCTAAGTCATATACGCCTCACGGACAACCAGAAACATGGTGCAGCTGATGTGGGGCTCAGCTCTTCCTCATCAGCAGCAAACGGTCGCCGTGAAAAGAAAAGTAGCAAAAATGCTATTCTGGGAATTGAAGTGGGTTACTGCTTCTCTTGGGTTCCTTACAAATTTTGAGGATGTCTACAGGTTATGGGCATTTGTTGCAAAATTTTGGATTCATCATTTCTTGAGCAAGAGAGGTATCATCTATTCCCGAGGATGCAGAAAGGTAGTGTTAGAGGATACCAGTTAATGGCTGTTGCAGCTACTTCATAAATATAGAGGGAAGGAGGCGAGAGTGTAATTGAGAGGAGGGTAGAAGAACAGATGCCAAGGTGCTTCTGCGTATTGCTTTTGCATCCAAATATCTGGCATCAAAGGGCAATCCTTGGTGGTTATGGCTGGTATATTGGTTCTTCATTCTTCTTTTCGCCCCTTTGTAGGCATGCGACTTTTTCGTTTGTAGATTTTTTGGGAGATTCATATGTACCACCTAATTATTTTGAGGAGCATCCTTTCCATCTACTTGTTTGTAAATTGGCTCCATTGGCCATGAAGTACACTTGCTCGCTTGTATGAATCTTGCAACATGAATAGCATGAGATAGGTGATTTTTACCATTTTCAGTTTTGTTGTATTGAATCCTCTACTACCCCAGTATGTTAGCCTCAGATGTAATGTTGAGATGAATTCAGTGGATTTAAGGAGTACATGATAATTTTCAACGACGTCGTTTTCAGATGACATTGAGAATATTTTGAGCTATCATTCCATATGATATTTTGTTATCATCTTCCGCATCTTATAGCTTTACTGCTAGCACTCAGCAGCCAAAGTAGGCCATTTAATCATGTGGCTTTGTTAAACAAAAGCGAATCTCGCTGCTCTGACTGGAAAATTTGCGTGCTTCCTAACGTATCCTGACCTTTTTTGCTGGGCGTTGCTGTTAGTTGCAAATTTTGTATATGCTAATCCCTTTGTAAAGCTTATCGACGACCAGGTTGTTGAGCTGGTAAGTTTCGTGTCCATTTCTCTGTGCTGTATCTGGAAAAGGTAATTGTGTATTTGCTGGCTTGTTCTTTTGCTTAGTCCGAAGCACTTTGTTGCCTTGCGGGAATAGAGCTGGTTTAATGCCAGCAAGGTGGCGTGGCTGTTCCTTTTTTGAGTTGCCCTGTTCAGAGTGCTTGCATGGCAAACCATAAGACAAATGAAGACAAATGTTTGTTACCACATTGTGCATGACCACACGTTTTTCTTTAGTCTTAAGAACAAGTCTGCAGTGGTTGAGGGCGATCAGCGTCCAATAAGGCCCATGGCATAGCACAACGGGGGCATGCCGCCTTTGCGTCGGCAACCCACGGCCGGGCAGGGTGGACGGTGACCACCAAACCCAAAGCAACCCAGCCGCCTTTCGGCGCGCCCAACTTGATTCCGTTCGGCGACTCCGAACGTTCCGCCCGTCACCGTCCCGGTTTGGTGCCCGTCCAACCGTTGCCCCCCGTTTCGGTTGGTGCCAACACCGCTGCTTTTTCTTCACCCCCTGAACGTTCAGGGGCGCGGACGGCG
>JACEFO010002927.1:0-15789 GCA_015342445.1 Digitaria exilis
ATAAAGCGACGGTAGTAGCCGGCTAATCCCAGAAAACTCCGAATCTCGTGGACGGAAGTAGGTGGCTGCCAATCTAGTACCTCTTGTACTTTGGATGGATCTACGGATATACCATCTTTGGAAATCGTGTGGCCCAAAAACTTCACACTCCCAAACCAGAATTCACACTTGGAGAATTTGGCGTAGAGTTGGTGGTCTCGCAGTCGCTGAAGAACAATGCGAAGGTGCTCAGCGTGCTCTTCCTCATTCTTGGAGTATACTAGAATGTCGTCGATGAAAACCACCACAAACTTGTCTAATTCAGACATGAAGACCGAGTTCATGAGGTACATGAAATAGGCTGGGGCGTTGGTGAGTCCAAAAGACATGACTAGAACTCATAGAGTCCGTAACGTGTGGAGAAGGCAGTCTTCGGAATATCACAAGGTCTGATTTTTATTTGGTGATAGCCAGAGCGAAGGTCAATCTTGGAGAACACTCTGGCGCCAGCTAGTTGATCAAACAGGATGTCAATTCGGGGGTAACGGATACTTGTTCTTAATAGTTACCGCATTGAGAGGCCGGTAGTCAATACACAACCTCAAGGAATGGTCCTTCTTCTTCACGAAGATAGCGGGACATCCCCACGGTGACACACTTGGGCGAATGAAACCTTTATCTAGCAATTCTTGGAGTTGAATTTTTAATTCAGCCAATTCATTGGGTGGCATCCTATAGGGTCTCTTTGATATAGGTGCTGTGCCAGGTTGCAATTCAATCACAAATTCAACGTCCCTATCCGGCGGCATCCCTGGTAAGTCATCCGGAAATACATCGGCATACTCACATACCACCGGAATGTCCTTTAGTTGGGTTTCGACCATAGAATAAGCACACGCATCAACGCAAGTCCGTCGTGGCAGATATAGCACACTCGGGCCATGCGTAGGTGAGTTTATCTCAACAACTCGTTCCGCAATATCTAGGACAACCTTGTGCTGAGTCATCCAATTGGCTCCTAACACAATGTCAATCCCTTCCATACCAAGTAGAATCAAATCAGTAGGGAATGTTTTACTTCCCAGCCTGATCGGAACTTTGTGGGTGACTTGGTTGGATGCAATTTTGCCTCCCGCAGTTGATATCACAAAGGAGGATTTGGTATGGTACGATTTTAATCCGCATTTCACATGAAATCTTGTGCTTATAAAACTATGTGTTGCCCCGGAATCAAACAATATCACAGCAGGTTGAGTGCAGATAGGGAAAGTACCAGTCATGTCTGGGGCTCCCTCGGGCAGGTCGGCCAAGTTGGTGTAGTTGAGCCGTCCTTGGCGAACTTGCACACGCTGCTGCTGCGGCGGAGGGAAACGAGGCGCGTTAGGCTGTGGCGGCCTAGCAACCCATCCACCTCATCATCAAAGCGGCTGCTGCGACGGGGTTCTCCGCCATCCTCAAAGGAGAGCTAAGGTAGCGCCTCATCCAGTGGGGATCATCCGGCTGAGTTGGTGGGAACAGCCCAAGCAACTGGTGCTCTACCAAGCTCTGGTTCTGAGCACAAAAAGAACTGATGCCATTCAAGGCAGCTAGCTCACAAGTCGTCTCCATGTGGTGTCCATGAACTTCCACCGTCCAGGTGGGGGAACTAGGACACGGCGGATGACGGTGTACCACCAAACGCACACGGGAACGAGTCACACCACGGTCTCGGATGAGGATTCTCTCATACTGTGGCGGTGTAGGGTAGCCAAGTGCCTGTAGAACCGACCACAAGATGCTAGGGAAGCCTTCCCATCCCAAGCAATCAGAGAAAGACACGTCGTTAGGGTAGCTAGCCAGGTCAGCGAGGGCGTCCATCTGAACCAAAAGGAAAAAGGGGCAAGGGTGAGCACCGGGTAGCGCCAAAGAATAAGAACAGATTCTGTGCAGGGTGGTAAAAATTACAAAACTCGAAATCTGTAAGCTCAAAAATTCTCAACTTTGGCCAGAACATAGTTTAAGTAGTTCCTAACAAGTTTCATGTTGGAGGTTTGGGCAGAAACTGTTGTTACGATAGTGTAAAAATTCAATTATTATCTCACTGTCTCCAGGAATTCCAGCAGACAGGGGGTTACTATTTTTATCATAACTCCAGTTCCCCTGATCCATTTTAGTTGAAATTTCTCCAGCATGTACTTTATAATATTTATGACAACTTTCATGTTGAACACTTTTTCATTTGACCAAGTTTTCAGTTTCGAATTAAGGGTGCAAACAGACTGTTCTCAGCAGGAATTTTAGATTGTGATTTCAATTTCTTTGACAGCGGTTCAATTTGGTCAAGGATTAAATTTGAAATTAATTCAGTGAGATGCAATGCATGAGCGGCCTATTCGATCTCACAAACACACATGCCAATAACTTTTGGCTTACGGAGTCAGTGCCGGTGGCTAGGCAATATTCGTCTCTCGCTGTATTATCTAGTCGGAATTCTCTAACCGTTTCAACGTACGGAATCGCGGTTAGTGTACCTGCAGAAAATTTCATTCCAGAGCATGTATAATCAACCTTTCGTGCCAGCACTCACGAAAGCGTCTCCATTCATTACCACCCACTATAGAGGTGGCACCCGAACGTTTAACATTGAACGGGCAATGTTCATATGTCACCGAGGCAACATATTGACAGGTTCATACGCTATTGAAATAGCGTATTGACTATGTGCCGCCACCATATTTGCATATGATGACGTGGTACGCTACAGCAATCGCCGTACCTTGCGCCCACCATCCTATTCTAATTTCATACGCCATCACAGCGTATTGACTATGTGCCGCCACTATATTTTCATATAGTGCCGTGGTACGTTACAGCAATCGCCGTACCTTGCGCCCACCATTGCGGAAAGTAAATGACAGAATGAAATGTGCTGGAGGTCAGTATAATATATTCTTTGCCACCTATCATAACGTGATCCCTTAACCCACATAGGCTTCACGCTCTAGGTAACATCCTTAACGACCCTAACTTATCCTTCCTTTGCAAAGCGCATCGGAAGTACGAATTGGCAAATTTTATTCAAAAATTGTTGTTTAAGGTTTGTTGCTCTCTCCGGGCTGCTGCTTCGGCTCTGATGCCAGCTGTGGCGGACCACTCCGAAATTATTCCAAGTTAAGTACCCTCAGACCACTAACCACGTAGTCAGGCACTTAATCCGGAATAAGCTGGAGCGCCGTCGGATTAAACCCGATTAAACCACGTACTTAACTAGATCGTAACAGCAGCAGGCCCACACGAAGGTGAGTTCCAGAGATTACAACATTCCACAAATTAACTTACACACATAGAGAAGTAGTTATTACAAACCGAGTGCAAATTTTAAAATCAGAGTACACAAGTCTTGCAGCGGAATCTAAAGTTCAACATAACTGAGATTAGAGTTCATTGCAGCGGAAGTAAATAAACTAACGACGAAACAAGTAACTCCGTGATGAGGCCTGCCACGAAGCTACTCCTCCCGATCCTCGCCAGAGGACGGGACCCATTCGATGTGCCAGCCAGGTGGAACCTGGGCAGGCCAAGTCATAGCATCCACATCCAAGATTATACCTGTAAAATAGTGCCACAAGCAAGGCTGAGTATACTAATACTCAGCAAGGCTTACCCGTCGGGTGAAAACTACATCACCGACATCTAGACAATGAAAGGCTTTTGGCTGGTGGGTTTGTTTGCCAAAAAGCGACTAAAGGTAGATCCTTGCTTTCAAGTTTTAGCACCGTATTCTAATAAGTTTAACCATTCTAGATTAGCATCCTCTCTAAGCATACAAGTGGAGCAATACAATTTAATTCATAGAACAATTTCATAATCTCAAATTCCACTTATTACTCGATGTGACGTGACGGTCAAGCAGTCTCATTAACCGCGAGAAGCGGACAGTTCGAACCGAATTTGTGCTACCTGGCCAGGGAAAACCCAACACACACGGATACTCTGCTTGAGATAAAAGGTACAAGCATTTCCCAACCTTTCCCATCTATCCACAATTCGGAACCGGGTCCACTTCCTTAGGATGAAGGTTTACTGCTTCACTCACAGCATCACGCATACATCCACGAGTGTACGGCAAGGGAAAACAGAGTTTCCAAGGAGAGATGGCTATCGGCCCTAGCTGCTTCAAGCTGGTACCGGGCTTACCGGCTCCCATATACCGGCATGCATGTGGTACGTTCAAAAACTTGACTTAGTATCCACACCTTCCGACCTTAACCAATTATCAAACACGGACGGGAGATCTACATCTATCATCCCGCCCGTCAATCCTTATGATTCCAACATAAGTAAAGACAAGCAATTCCTATATCTCGCGAGTGACAGGAAATCACTCGACTTGTAACGAACCTACAGCAATGCTCTACCGAACCTTTCATACTAGTATTGCAAGTCATGGGTACTAGGAAATGTGCAGCTAAGGTATTCAATCAACTCCTTGAACGTAAATGCACAAACATAGAGAATTCAAAGTGCATATTTTGGTAAAGGTTAGGTCATGCTCCGGGGCTTGCCTTCTTGCTCGGACTGAGAGTTAGCCTTCGGGTTGTTCACGTCTGCACCGGCACCGGGCTCCGGGGCTTCTTCCTCGTCTGCGGGGATGAGGGTGTAGTCGCCGTCTGGGATAGTGCCTTGTACATGATATGCATAACTTAGGGTGGCTGTTCTGGAATTTCAGATTCCATTTATTTTATTCTATCTAACTACAAAAAGGTTTATTCTTTTATATAAATCGATTTCCATCTAGATTACTTCGCATTTTTGTTTCTCCATTTCTGTTCATCATTTTTATCTATAAACTTTATGGCAGCTACTGGAGTATAAGAGCTAAGCTCACTCCAAAATTTAGCTAATTTCGAGCTACACATAATTTATTAAAAATCTAACAAGTTGCTGCCAGCAGAAATGAATTTAATTCATATAAAATTGAAAATTCAACCATTTCAGGAGATCTCCCTACCAAAGTTAAGCATAAGTTATGAGGAGGGCTCTGGCCAAGTGGTGGCTCAAAATAACCCTTGGGTGATCCTCAATGATTTTCTAACTAAAAACACATATTTAATTATTTGCCATCCTAAACAGAGCAAAAATTAAGTTTTTCATTTTTAACATGTGTTCTAACAAGTTTTAAGCTCTCAGGAGCAGAATGGTGATTTTTCACTGCACATATTATTTTTAATGATTTCTGCACTGCAAAAAGACAGAAAACCTATTTTAATTCATAAAAGGAGCTAAACATCATATTTTTGGGTCTTCTTTGGACACAAGCTGTCCAAAGCCACTATACACAACATATCCAAAGCTCAACCCTAGCGCAGCTCTGGATTTGAAATGGTGCATAACTTTAGATTTTCCTTGTTTGAATTTTAATTCAAAAACAGTTCGTCAAAAGTACAAACATGTCTAATAGAGATTGTAATTTAGACTCTCACGAATCCAGGGAGTATTTTTGTGCATTTTTCCGATTTTTGTACGATTTTTAATCGATTTTACAAGTTTCGGGAAAAATCAAACCTAGACTTAAGAATCTGTTTACGCAGAGAACCCTAGATCTTTCAAAACTTCGCGAACGAGTCCCTGGACTTTTGCGCAGAGACCCCTAAACAAAGGTAGACGATGAACTTGGGTCCCTGGGACCTCGCCGGAGTTGCGCCGGCCAAATGGCGGCGAACTAGGCTCGGGGAAGTGGGGGAAAAGATTCCTGGGCTCACCACGAGTCGTTTGGGGACGGTTGGGAGGCCGGGGATGGTCGGAGTTTCGCCGGCGACGAGGTGGTGGCGGCGCGGCCGCTGCGGGGTCTGCGCCGACGAGCTCGGGGTCGTTCGCGGAGGGGGGAGAGGTCCTTGAGCACCAGCAGAGCTTGGGGAAGCTAATGGCGTGCTCGAGGAAGCTCGGGGACGGCTCGGAGTAGGGTCTCGACGTGCGGGTGCTTCGACGGCCGGAATTCGCGATTTGGGGAAATCGCAAATTCTCGCCGGAGAAGGGACAATAGCTTGGGGAAAGTTGGGGGTTTTGGAGCTGGTGGAGTGGACTAGCTCCGTGCGGGATGGATTGGGGAATGGTGGAGCGTGGACGAGGAATTTCGCGAAGAGCTTGGGTTCGGCTTGCGCGTCGCGAGGAGGAAGAAGACCGAGCGAGCGCGGGGAAGTGGAAATGACCAAGTGAGCGAGTGAGAGGAGGGGTGGGAGTGCGCGGTGGAGTGCTTGGGCACGCAAGGGAGGCACTGTGCGGCCTCGGGAGCGGGCGAGCGCGTGGGTGGCTGTCGCGGTCGCCATTGATGGCGCGGCGAGCTCGAACAGAGCGCGCGCGACACGATTGGGCGAGGAAGATTGTGGCGTGATCGCTGGGGATCCTCCACAGTGCTCCTTGGCGCGTAGCGAGCGAGCATCGCGACTGCGGGGCGGCGCTGCGCGGCTGCGACCAGTGCCGAGCGAGCTTGCCATGATGGCGCTCCGCGGCGCGAGGCAGCAGTGCGCCGTCGCCCGCGAAGTGACGGTACGGAAGGCTTGGACAAACGCGTGAGGACAAAAGCTAGCTGCCGCCACAGCTCGGCCGACCCGACGCGGTCTCCGCCACACGCCGGCCACGTGGCGGCCGGACTCCGGCCGGAGCAGAGCGCGCCAGGGGCGAGCTGGCAGCCCCGTGGAGCTCTTTGCCCCTTTTGAACTTTCTCCAAAAATTTGAGCTGAACTTCGAAACGTGTAAAATTAAAAGTTGGAGTTTGAGGTGCGGGACACAACTTCCGAGCTTGGACCGGGCACTTCGACCAGGCGCTACGGCGCTTCGAGCTTGAACCGCAAGCTCGAGCTTGCCGAGCCTCGAATGGTCGGAAACGCCACTCGAGGGTGAGTGCCCCCCCTCGAGCTTGGCTGCGGAGCCTCGAGCGTGACGGAACGTCGCTCGAGGGTGAGTCCTCGAGCTTGGCTGCGGAGCCTCGAGGGTGACGGAACGTCGCTCGAGGGTGAGCCCTCGAGCTTGGCTGCGGAGCCTCGAGCGCGACGGACGGCGGGGCCTCGAGGGTCCTGTCGTGCAGCCTCGAATCATGACGGAAACTACCGGCTAGGCTCGATCGTCACGGACATAGCTCGATCGGGACGGATTTTTACGGCTAACCTCGATCGTGACGGACATTCCCGCTCGAGGGTCACCGATCGGCGCGAACGCCGTGGCGAGGTTGTCGCGAAGGGCTGTCCGAGATGTTTAAGTTTTAGTTGGGTGCCAAACAACCCTTGTTTTTGAATTATAATTGAATTTTTGACGAATTTTTGAATTTCAACCCAATTCCCTGTTGTATTGATTTTAATTGCACTTTTTAATTCTTTTGACATCAGAGATGTCACACAACTGGGTGAGGTGCAATGGAAGAATTTGTTCTTCTAGATTCACTGGTCACTACAAAATTGGTTTGACATTTTTCTGATTTTTCTACGATTTTCTACGAATTTTTGAAGATCTCAGCGAATTAATCCAAAAATTAAGAATCTATTTTACGCGAGGAACCCTAGAACTTTTGAACTTCTTACAAACCAGTCCCTACATTTTGCGCGCGGCCCCCTGGAAAGAGGTTGAAGACACAACCGTGCCCTCGAGTTCGCCGGCGTGGTTACGCCGGCCAAACGGCGGCGAGACCGGGTCGGGGAAGTAGGGGAAATTGAAGTGGGGCTCACCACGGTTCGTTTGAGCTAGGTCTCGAGGTCGGGGATGGCCGGGAACAGGGTCAACGACGGCGATGGCGGCTCGGCTTGCTCCGGCGAGCGGCTACCGGCGACGTCGGGGTCGGAGAAGCTCGGGGAAGTGGTCGGTGAGCACCAGCACGACACGAGGAAGCTAATGGTGCCCTCGGTTTGGCCGGAGGTGGAGCGTAGCGGGCTGTGCTCGTGCACGGGCGGCGGCGGAGTTCTCTGTGAACTCCGGCGAGCTACGCCGGGGGCTCTGGTGGGGGATTTGGTGCGGGGATTGCTCGGTGAGTGGCAGTGGAGGTTGGGGAAGCTCGAGAGAGCCTCGGTTTGGCCGGGGAAGCAGTGGAGAGGGCTGCTCACGGGAACGAGCTCGGCGGCGCCTCTGCTTGCTCCGGCGAGTGTTTTTCCGGCGAGGAAGGGAGGGGAACTGTTGCTGGCTTATGTAGGCGTGAGAGGGGAGTGAGAGGGAGCTCGGGAAGCTCGAGATAGAGGCCGGAGCGGCTCGGTGACGTCGCGCGGCGACAGGGCCTTGTCGCGGCCGTGTTGGCGCCGCGCGCGGCGTCAACGCGCGCGCGCAGGCGTGCTGAGGGCAGCAGACGCGCGTGGGCGAGGCGAGAAGCGACAGAGCGCGGAAAGGAGCACGCGGGGGCGCGAAAGTCGTCGTTTGGACCGGCGGGCAACGGCGGCGACGGCAAGGACCGGCGGTCCGCGGCGGCGACGCGGTGGCGAGCGCGGAGTCAGCGCTACAGTGCGCCTCCGACCGTGAGACCGTGCCAGACGTGTGCGCGGCGAGAGGGGACACCCAGCCGTGTCACTTGTCGACGCAGGCGAGGACGGACGGCGACGGGAGCTGCCGGCGGCGAGCTCGGGCACGCGCGAGCGCGGCGCTGGCATCCCGTGAGCACGCCGTGAGCGGTGCAAAAGTCAATTGATTGGCATGGCTCTAACTTCAAAATTTTGAACATGACTCAAAAATCTTCCAACATAAAAGTTGTTTAGAATTTCATTAGACACGTTACTGCACTGGAAATTTGGAGAAAAAGTTGAAATCTTGGCTGTAATTCAAAAAGGGGTAAATCCCTGTTTTGAACTGAATTTCTGAAATTCGAGGGGCTAAATGGCAAAATTGGCCAAAGTGTCCAAAGAGGCAAAGTTCAGAAATGTGATGAAGAACAACTTTGCTTTTGGGATATTTTGATGTTCTGTGGTAAAATCTTGAGATTTGGCTAAGATTCCATTTCAGCTTTTGAATTTGAATTGAATTTTTCAAAATCCAAGATTGGGGTGGAAATTTTGAGATGCTTCCAAGCATTTTTAGGCTATGGTCTGAAAATGAAAGTTGCTTGGTTTGACTTACTCTACAACTTTTATATTTGCACTTTTTCAAGTTTCTTAGAAATTTTCAAAGTTTTCCTTATGGGCTCATTTGAATGGTTTTTGACTTATTCGGTTCATTTCTCCCCATTTTCTCCAAACTCACTTTTGAATTAGCCTTGGCTTAACTTTAAACATCATTTTAAGGTTAATTAAATCTAGGGATTTTACAGCCTACCCCCCTTAAAAAGAATCTCGTCCCGAGATTCGGGAATGCTAGAAAGTGCGGAATCTGCGGTACCTGGTGGGGTGGTGAGAAATCCAGGATAATGGCGATTAAGATATTCCTCGGTCTCCCATGTTGCCTCTTCTTCAGTGTGATGAACCCACTGAATCTTATACATTTTAACTGAGCTTCTTCTTGTGTGCCTTTCTTTCTGATCAAGGACTTTGAGAGGTTGAGCAACGTAGGTCAGATCGGGCTCAACTTCCACGTCTTCTTGTTCCACGACCTCAGTCGGAACTCGGATACACTTCTTGAGTTGTGAGATGTGAAAGACATTGTGTACGGCTGAAAGTTTGTCAGGAAGTCGTAGGCGATATGCTACGGATCCACATTCCTCAATGATTTCATATGGTCCGACGTAACGGGGTGCAAGCTTTCCCTTTACTCCGAACCTTTGGACTCCCCGAGTTGGTGAGACCTTAAGATACACATGATCACCGACTGCGAATTTGAGAGGCATTCTTCGGCGATCGGCATAACTCTTCTGACGAGACTGAGCGGCTTTGAGATTTTCCCGAATAACCCTGACTTGCTCTTCGGCTTCAATCACCAGGTCAGGTCCGTATATTTCTCGCTCTCCAGGCTGAGACCAACATAACGGAGTTCGACACATTTTCCCATACAAGACTTCGAAAGGGGCCATTTTCAAGCTTGCTTGATAACTGTTGTTGTATGAGAACTCGGCGATAGCCAGGCATTTATCCCAACTTGCTTCGTAGTGAATGACGCAAGCTCGAAGCATGTCTTCAAGGATTTGATTCACTCGCTCGGTCTGCCCATCCGTCTGCGGGTGGTAAGCCGAGCTTCGAATAAGCTTGGTGCCAAGAGATGCATGGAGTTGCTCCCAGAACCTTGCCACAAACTGCGGACCGCGGTCCGAAATAATGGTCCTAGGCACCCCATGTAGGCGTACAATTTGATTGAGATAGATCTCGGCATACTTCTTGACGGCGTAGGTGGTATTGACCGGAATGAAGTGAGCGGTCTTTGTGAGCCTATCCACAATGACCCAGATAGAATCGTGCCCTCGTGCGGTCTTGGGAAGGCCAACAATGAAATCCATACTGATATCCTCCCATTTCCAAGATGGTATAGATAAAGGTTGAAGAGTTCCAGCCGCCTTTAGATGACTAGCTTTTACTCTCCGGCAAGTGTCACACTCGGATACAAATCGAGCGATATCCATTTTCATCTTGGTCCACCAAAAAGTTTTCTTCATATCTTGGTACATTTTATTGCTGCCAGGGTGAATAGAGAACTTAGAGTGGTGAGCTTCACTCAAAATTTTCTTTCGTAATTCCGGATCTTTAGGTACGACGATACGGTCCCCAAACCATATCATACCTCGGGCATCCTGACGGAAACAGTTATACCGTTCCTCCGTTCCTTTGGCCAGCTCCTCCCGAATAATTCCGACCTTTTTATCGGTCTGCTGGGCCAGAAAGATCTCATCGTGCAATGTGGACTCGAGATATATATTGTTTAAATAGCCATGCAGAACAATCTCAAGATTGAGTTTCGCCAGCTCATGGCATAGAGTGTCGGCATATGATTCGACCGAAAGACAATGGCAATGCGATTTGCGGCTCAAGGCATCCGCAACCACGTTCGCCTTTCCAGGATGATAGTGCAAACTCATATCATAATCTTTTGCCAATTCCAGCCATCTTCGTTGCCTCATATTCAGGTTAGCCTGAGTGAAGACGTACTTGAGACTTTTGTGGTCGGTATACACGTTGCAAGGAACTCCTATCAGATAGTGCCTCCATATTTTCAGAGCGTGAACCACGGCGGCCAATTCAAGGTTGTGAGTGGGATAATTCAGCTCATGAGGACGGAGAGCACGTGAAGCATAAGCGATAACTCGATTCTCTTGCATAAGAACACAACCGAGTCCGGTGCCTGAAGCATCGCAATAGACATCGTAAGGTTTGGTGCTATCCGGTTGGGTCAGAACAGGAGCTGAGGTCAACAATTTCCTCAATGTGCGGAATGCCTCTTCACACTTCTCATCCCACACAAATTTCTGCCCCTTCTTCAATAGCTCGGTCATTGGCTTGGCAACTCGTGAGAAATCCGGAATAAAACGACGATAATATCCCGCCAAACCCAGAAAGCTTCGGATTTCGTGGACGGAGGTAGGAGGCTTCCAATCCATTACTTGCTGCACTTTCGTAGGATCCACCGAGATACCATCCTTAGAAACAGTGTGACCCAAGAACTTCACACTATCCAGCCAAAATTCGCACTTGGAGAACTTGGCGTACAATTTGTGATCGCGGAGTCGTTGAAGAACAATGCGAAGGTGCTCGGCATGCTCTTCTTCATTCTTGGAATAGACAAGAATATCATCAATGAAAACCACTACGAACTTATCCAGCTCGGGCATGAACACCGAATTCATGAGATACATGAAATAAGCGGGAGCATTAGTCAGCCCGAACGACATAACCAAGAATTCATAAAGTCCATAGCGAGTCGAGAAAGCCGTCTTGGGAATATCACAAGGACGAATCTTGATTTGATGATATCCGGAACGAAGATCAATCTTGGAGAATATCTTGGCTCCGGCGAGTTGATCGAACAATACATCAATGCGGGGAAGAGGGTACTTGTTCTTGATAGTGACCGCATTGAGAGGCCGGTAGTCAATACACATCCTCAACGTGTGATCCTTCTTCTCGACGAATATGGCAGGACAACCCCAAGGTGAAGTACTCGGACGAATGAAACCCTTGTCCAGTAAATCTTGGAGTTGAGTTTTCATCTCTGCCAATTCTGCGGGTGGCATTCTGTAGGGTCTTTTAGAAATTAGTGCGGTGCCTGGTTGTAGCTCGATAACGAACTCAATGTCCCGATCCGGTGGCATCCCAGGCAGGTCGTCTGGAAAGACATCGGGGAACTCACAGGCAATAGGAATGTCTTCAAGCTTGGGTTCAGTTATAACAAAAACACATGAGCTCAAGGAGTTGGGAGACGGAAGATAGAGTGTGGTAGATCCATGTGTAGGTGAGTTGATGTCAACAATTCTCTCAGCAATGTCTAACACAACCTTGTGCTGTGCCATCCAATTAGCTCCCAAGATTATATCTATCCCATCCAGTTCTAAAAGAATCAGGTCGGTCAGGATAACTCTACTACCCAATTTAATTGGCACCTTCCGCGCCATATGGTTTGAATTCAAGTTTCCTCCGGCGGTTATTATTTTGTAGGCCGCATTTGTAGATACGCAATTTAAACCACATTTCTTAGCACAACTTGGACTTATGAAGCCATGAGTAGCACCAGAATCAAAGAGAATGACTGCAGGTTGGTTATGAATCAGAAATTTACCCGTCATCACTGGTGCTCCCTCGGGAAGGTCAGTCAAGGTGGTGAAGTTGACCCTTCCCTGCTTGACGTGAATCTTCTGCAACTTGCCCTTGTTCGGCTGGTTGCCATTGTTCTGCTGCTTGCCCTGGGGACAGTCCCTGATGAAGTGACTGGTACTGCCGCAACGGTAGCAAGTATACCCAGCTCCAGGCTGAGCTGGCTGCTGCTTCATCGGGGCCTTCTGCTGCTGCGACTGCTGCGGTGGGAAGCGAGAACCACTCTGCTGGGGAGGGTTAACCACCCAGCGGCCAGACTGCCCTGTACGCTGCTGTCCCTGTGGAGGAACAATACGGAAGCGCTGCGGCTTACCGCCATTGGCAGAGGCAACTGGACCCTTCCTCTTCTTATCGGCTTTATGGGTCATAATGGCGTCCTCCTGAGCGATAGCCACATTGACCAAGCCAGCATAAGTGGCAGGCTTGATGTTGAGCAGCCTCTCCTGCAACTTAGTGCTGAGTCCCATACGGAACCTCTCCTTCTTCTTGTCATCACTGTCAGCATTATGTCCCGCGTATTGACAGAGGTTGTTGAAAGCCTGGGCGTACTGATACACCGTGTGAGTGCCCTGAGTCAAGGTCAGGAACTCCCTCAACTTCCTCTCAACAAGACCCTTAGGAATGTGATGCGCCTTGAACGCATCCTTGAAGTTCTGCCAAGTAAGCACAGTGTCGGCGGGGAGCATGCCACGATAAGTCTCCCACCAAACCAAGGCCGGACCGCGAAGCTGTTGCGCGGCGAAGGTGACCTTGCGCTCTTCAGAGCAAGGAACAGCCAGGATGGCGAACTTCGAGTCAATAGCCCGAATCCACGCGTCAGCCTCCATGGGCTCAGTAGCTTTAGAGAACACTGGGGGCTGAGTGCCCAAGAAGTCCTCAAATCGAGCAACCTGAGCAGCCGGGGCATTGCGGCCACTCTGACGCTGAGCACCGATGTTCATGTTCTGGGCCAACTGCTGCTGCTGCAACTGTATCTGCTGCTGCATAGTCCTCATGACCTCGGCGTGCATAGCCATCATCTGCTGCCAATTTGGCAGTGGAGGGGCAGGTGGTGGCTGCTGCTCTGGCTGGGCCTGCTGATTCTGGGCACTAGTGGAGCCTCGATTTGCCCCGAAACCACCCGGAGTCAGACGGGTCGTAGGTCCTGCCATCTGCGTGATTTAGTCTCCATTAATCACATGAATCACAATTGCTCAAAAAGGAATGACAGGCATGATTAGGAGTCAATCTCAACGTTACAAAAGAATGTGGCATAAAAGCGAAATTTTCATAGAATGAGCAACTTCATTAATTCAAGACATGGTTCGATGAATCCATTACAACACATGGTGACAACACATTCTAATTAAGACGCTACACCAATTTCGAGGGGAAACAGATACAAAGATACAAGAGATTATCCATTCTTCAACTAGCTAAACTCCTCGTGACACGGAAAAGCCAAGCTGAAGAGTGCCTAATCTCTAACTCAACGCTCTAGAAGTCATCCACGTCGTTCACCGAAGTACGGCTCACGGTGGGGGAAAGTGGTGGCTGAACTGGGGGTAACTCCTCGTCGTCCAGTTCGGACTTGGCATCATCCTCTGCCTCGTCCTCTGCCTCGTCCTCCCCGGGAACCTCCATATGAGCCTCCAACTCAACCATCTCGGCGTTAGCCTCGTGCAACTCCTCCTGTGCCTCCTCAAGTGCATCCCTCAACAACTCCACCTGGTGAGCGCAGTACTCCTTCTCCATGGTAAGCTCCGCGACGCGAGCCTGCAAGTCCCGAATCTGAGTATCCTTGGCAGCCATGTTCAAGGAAGTGCAGATCCCGGCTATGTCCTTATCTGCGCACACTCTCACCATCGCATCGGCAAAGTCAAGCAGAGAATCCTGAGACATCTTGAGCAGCTCTGCCATGCGGATGCTAGCCTTCATCCAGCTAGCAAAGAAAGCCGGTGTGGCGGTTCCACTCCGAAATTATTCCAAGTTAAGTACCTTTGGACCACTAATCACGTAGTCAAGCACTTAATCCGGAATAAGCTGGAGCGCCGTCGGATTAAACCCGATTAAACCACGTACTTTTCCCGATCGAAACAACAGCACGCCCACACGAAGGCGGGTTTCAGAGATTACAACATTCCACAAATTAAATCACGCACATAGGTAACCTAGTTATTACAAACCGAGTTGAATAAAATCAGAGTACAAGTCTTGCAGCGGAATTTGAAAGTTCATAACAACTGAAATTAGAAGTTCATTGCAGCGGAAGTAAATAAACTAACGACGAAACAAGTAACTCCGTGATGAGGCCTGCCACGAAGCTACTCCTCCCGATCCTCGCCAGAGGACGGGACCCATTCGATGTGCCAGCCAGGTGGAACCTGGGCAGGCCAAGTCATAGCATCCACATCCAGAATTATACCTGAAAAATAATGCCACAAGCAAGGCTGAGTATACTAATACTCAGCAAGGCTTACCCGTCGGGTGAAAACTACATCACCGACATCTAGACAATGAAAGGCTTTTGGCTGGTGGGTTTGTTTGCCAAAAAGCGACTAAAGGTAGATCCTTGCTTTCAAGTTTTAGCACCGTATTCTAATAAGTTTAACCATTCTAGATTAGCATCCTCTCTAAGCATACAAGTGGAGCAATACAATTTAATTCATAGAACAAATTCATAATCTCAAATTCCACTTATTACTCGATGTGACGTGACGGTCAAGCAGTCTCATTAACCGCGAGAAGCGGACAGTTCGAACCGAATTTGTGCTACCTGGCCAGGGAAAACCCAACACACACGGATACTCTGCTTGAGATAAAAGGTACAAGCATTTCCCAACCTTTCCCATCTATCCACAATTCGGAACCGGGTCCACTTCCTTAGGATGAAGGTTTACTGCTTCACTCACAGCATCACGCATACATCCACGAGTGTACGGCAAGGGAAAACAAAGTTTCCAAGGAGAGATGGCTATCGGCCCTAGCTGCTTCAATCTGGTACCGGGCTTACCGGCTCCCATATACCGGCATGCATGTGGTACGTTCAAAAACTTGACTTAGTATCCACACCTTCCGACCTTAACCAATTATCAAACACGGACGGGAGATCTACATCTATCCTCCCGCCCGTCAATCCTTATGATTCAACATA